>MVGC01000062.1:0-73714 GCA_003589665.1 Aspergillus sclerotialis
CCATCCCTATCCATCTCTCTACAACCACCACCAAATCGCATCGAAAACGAAACACCCAACCCAATGAACGCCGTCAAACGGAGCAACATCCGGCCCACAACCAAACGCCTCACAAAACACCATGAAGCAATATGTGCACAGTGGAGGACGAACGTCAGACGAATGACATCATTACAGCGTAGATGTGCGATTACTGGAGGTGTGTAAACCGGATAAAAAGGCCGGCTCATCGCCACGTGGTAAGAGAGTTGGAATTTGTTCAATAAGGACGGGGGTTACTGCTGTTTTTGTCTTTCTTGGATAGAAGCTAGAGCCCGCCGCGTGTACTGTTTTTACCCGTTACCCGCTAGGTATATATATTCGAATTCGTGGTTTGTTTACTTGGATCTACTACCTATCTACCTGTCCATTTACCCAGCTAGCTGCTATATTCGATACATGTTTCGAAGATTAGCAGGAGTACTACCGATTCCGCAGCGACCGATCAAAGAGAACGAAGAAAACATGCCGTCGGACCCGGTCGAATCATTCAAACGCATCGGCATCGTCGGAGCCGGGAACATGGGCTCGATGATGGCGTTTGCGTTCTCGGAGCTCGGACTCGACGTATCAGTGTGGGACGTGCGTGCTGCAAATGTAGACCAGATAAAGGCGTGGGCGAGAGAGGACCAGAATCGGAAGGGCAAGATCGAGGGGTACTATAATATCGACGAATTCACGAAGAGTCTTGAGCAGGCTCCTAAGAAGCTGTACCTCTTCTCGATCACGCATGGCCATCCGGCTGATTCCGTGCTTAAGATGATTAAGCATGATTTGAAGCCTGGTGATATTATCCTGGATGGAGGAAATGAGAATTATCGCCGGACGGAGAGGCGACAGGCGGAGTGTGATCAGCTTGGGGTCCATTGGATTGGAATGGGTGTTTCGGGGGGTTACCAGAGTGCGAGGCATGGCCCGAGTTTGTCTCCTGGCGGAGACCCGAAGGCTTTAGAGCTGGTTATGCCGTTGTTGGAGCTGTATGCGGCGAAGGATAAGAAGACTGGGAAGCCATGTGTTACTGGGGTTGGCCCCCATGGGTCGGGGCATTATGTGAAGATGGTTCATAATGGAATTGAGGGAGGTATGCTATCGACTATTGCCGAGGCGTGGTCGCTTATGCATAACGGGCTGGAGTTGAATTATGATGAGATTGGGGATATTTTCGCGAAGTGGAACAAGGAGGGTGAGTTGAGGAATAACTATCTGGTCAGTATTGGTGCCGATGTTTGTCATACGAAGCGGACGCCAAAGGGTGATTATAAGGGTGAGGGAGCGAGTCGGGATAATGGCTGGGTGTTGGATGATGTTTTGGATAAGGTTGTGCAGGACGATGATGATACTGAGGGAACGCCTTTCTGGTCTATTATGGATAGTGCTGCGCGCCATGTCTCGTGTCCGACGCTGGCCGCGGCGCATTATCTTCGAGTCGCCAGTGGAAATCGCGAAGAACGAGCCCGAGTCGCCAAGAAGATGCAAATGCCGATTCCCAAGCCTATGGAGGGGGTCAAAGATAAGGCGATTATGATCGAGAAGCTTCGTCGAGCAGTATACTGTTCATTCCTAGCCTCATTCTGTCAGGGATTAGAGCTCATCGCGCGCGCGTCCATAGACGAAGGCTGGGGCATTGATCTTGGGAAATGCATCCAAATCTGGCGAGGCGGTTGCATCATTCAATCCGAATACATTGCGGATCTTATACAGCCAGAATTATCGGAAGATAAACAACTGACCAACCTCAAATTCATCGACAATGTATCCCGGGAGTTGCATCAGAACATGGGGCCACTGAAGGAGATCATAGTGGCAGGAATTCTGACTGATCAGTATATGCCGGCGATGTCAGCGACGCTTGAGTACTTGAAGTATGAAGGAGGATTAACTCTCCCGACCAAGTTTATGGAGGCACAGATGGATTTCTTCGGAGCTCACGCTTATAACAAACCTGGAATCCCGGGAGAAGATCCAGGACCGGTGAAAAAGGGACCACATCATTATGAATGGAGACCAGCGTAATTTTTTAGATTGATAGATCAGCATTAGTATAATAAAAGATTGTTGACGTATTGATTGTGGTGATAGGGTTGGGACATTCAAGATATCATCATGGTACTTTTGTTATTGTTGCGAAGTACAAAGTACGATGATTTATGCACGTTGAATAGATTTTTAATGAGATATGCATCTTAGTAAGCTGTGAATGCCTCAGGCGTACGTGGGGTTGTGGCCCAATCAGGCTGCCTCAGGTTTCCACTGATTGGATTGGTAAAACGCAATGTTTTCAATCTCTGCTTCTTTCTGCCCTCCTGTCTCTCCCTCTTTCTTCCGTGCCCTTTCGTCCCTCCCTGCAAGACCGCTCCGAAGAATTCTATCGCCGAAGCAATTGGCCCAGAAAATGGCTGCTCTCCCAAACACCTACAAGGGTGAGTAGCGATCGACCCCACCAGCGCTGGCGAAGATCGACTTCAATGGCTGATGATTTGCTCCTATATTAATAGACCCCGTCCGTATTGCTGTTATCGGCGGCACTGGCCTTCGAGAACTTCCCGGCTTTACCCAAGTTGCCTCGTTGTCAATCTCGACTCCGTGGGGCAGCCCCTCCTCGCCGATTACTATCCTTCATCACCAGTGTTCTCACAATGGAAAGGTTGTCGCGGTAGCTTTCCTCAGTCGACATGGTATGCACCATCAACTTGCACCACATGAGGTTCCTGCACGTGCCAACATCGCCGCTCTGCGTTCAATCGGTGTTCGTACTATCATTGCGTTCTCTGCCGTCGGGAGCTTGCAGGAGGAGATCAAGCCAAGAGATTTCGTGGTCCCAGACCAAGTAATCGACCGTACCAAGGGCTTCAGGCCATGGACTTTCTTTGAGGGAGGAGTTGTCGCCCACGTTCCTTTCGCTGACCCGTTCGATGAACGTGTGGCGAAGGTTGTGAGGGCTTGCGGCCACAGCTTGGAGGGAGAAGGTGTGGTCCTACATGATCGGGGAACGCTGGTCTGTATGGGTATGCACGATCTCTTTTCGACAGCTTTTGTCACATACTGATACCCTCTACCAGAGGGACCGCAGTTCTCCACCCGTGCAGAGAGCAACCTCTACCGCTCCTGGGGCGGCAGCGTTATCAACATGTCATGTCTTCCTGAAGCCAAGCTAGCTCGTGAGGCAGAAATTGGCTACCAAATGATCTGTATGTCCACGGACTACGACTGCTGGCATGAGACCACTGCCGATGTCACAGTGGAAATGGTCATGGGCCATATGAAAGCCAACTCTATGAATGCGCGACGCTTCGTGACAGCTGTTCTCGATGAACTAGCTAATGATGAGAATTCCGAGCTTGTCCAGGCAAAACATATCGAGGGATCCATTAAGTTTGGTCTCAGTACTCCTCAGGCTCACTGGAGCGCTGGAGCTCAGGAGAGACTCAATTATCTCTTTCCCGGTTACTTCAATTAAGCGCAGCTCGGGACAGCTATAATTTACGTATAAGGATCGTGGTAATACCCTCATTGCGGGCTATATGAACATTTGATGACGAATCTTATGAAAGCTAAATTATATAAATCATACTAGATCTAGATCTACTTTGGATATACAATAAATTCTTTTTGAATTTTTCTAGAGGTCTAACCAAACTTAAACGTTTTTTGGTTCAGATAACGGTTTCACTTCTGGATTTTGGCTCGCTGCGAAAAGAGTTTGAATTGCCACCACATCTTCTCTCATCAACCATCGCCACTTCTCCAAGCCACACGGCCATCATTCAAATACTTCGCTCGATCAACTTCGTTAACCCAGCCTCATAGCTCAACTTGACTACTTGCGACTACGTAACCTTCAGACTGTTAGGATGAAAGGAAACCTGCATACTATTGACCCTAATGGTGATGTTTTGCTGGTTGTGGAGGACTGTTCCGACGATGATTATGATGAAACCAAAACAAAAGGTATGCCATTCAGCATTGATAATGGGAATTTTATAACAATAATGGGATGAGATTTCTGATATGTGCTTAAATAGAACTAGAGAAGCAGGATCCGACTTTGTTGACCGGATCGAATGGGCACGCATCTGGAGCAGCTTCAGCTGCGCCCTCGTATAAGACACCAAAAACCGAGTTCTCAGACTCTGAATCGGTTGGCAATCCTCTTCATAGGATATCTGACAATGCAACAAGTTTGGACGACGCAATTCTTCAAATTGGCGGGACCAAGATGCGCGTCTCCTCCAAGCATTTGATTCTCACGTCTAAATATTTTCGAACCAGTCTCAGCAGTTCCTGGAAAGAAGGACAACAGCTCATATCGAAAGGATTTATAGTAATGCGAGTTACTTGTAGCGACCCACAGGCGCTACTTATACTATTGAATATTATCCACTGCCAAAACAGGAAAGTGCCTCGTTCTGTTGATCGGAAGCTATTATGTGAAATCGCCGTCTTGGTCGATTACTATGGTTTCCACGAAGCGACAGAAGTGTTCTCTGAGATCTGGGCCAACAACATGGAATGCACAATCTCAGAGACAGCCGCAGATGATGACATTCACATCCGTGAATTGGCAGAATATATTTTGATCTCCATAGTCTTTCATAATCCCGATCTTTTCAAAAAGGCGACGAGACAAGCCATACGTCTAAGCAAAGATCGGATGCCTTGCTATGGCCTCCCAATTCCAGCCACACTCATAGGTAAGGAGTCTCGATACAGAATAAAAGCGTACACAAGCAAAATGAGAAACGCTAACTATTGGAAATAGAGAAAATTGACATGGAGCGCCAGCATGCCGTCTCCCAGGTTCTCCAGTCAATTCATAAGCAGATGGAATCGTTCCTTGAGAATACCGGATGCTGCCGCAAGTGCGACACCTGGAACCTAGGAGAAATCATCCAACGGATGCATTCTCTGAAGCTATACCCTTTCCCTGAAACTCCTTACGATGGTGTTAGCTTCTTGTATTTGCTCAAGGAACTTAGCTCGCTCAGATCTGAGTGTAGCGAAATGTTTCACCCGTACCTATATCTGCCTCACGCACTCATTCCTGAGACGAAAGAATTATTGCTCCAGATAGATACCGGCATATCTGGGCTGGAACTTGAAACTTATAAGCCCCTAAGCCCTGTCTCGTTGCCGTGAAGTCTTGGTTTTCCTCTTTCTAAAGGCACAGTGTTTTAGTACTTTTGGTGTTTTACTGCTTCTTTCGGAGTGTTTTACTACATCTTTCAGAGTGCTTTACTACTTCTTTCAGAGTGTTTTACTACTACTTTCGCAGTGTTTTACTACTTCTTCCATAGTGTTTTACTACTTCTTTCAACCGCTTGTATATTATACTGATTTGAAGGCAATTCTCTTGTATTATAGTTAGTCGAATGATAAGACAATCCTTGGACACTATATTAACCTAAACCTTTAGGTTCTCAATAATTCAAAACTTCTTCATACACCAGTTACAGGGACCTAAACTCCTTCACGACTGTAATATTCCTACTATAGGACCTGGCAACCCTAATTCTGGAAGCTTGCTATACGTACTAAGAAAGTCATTTAAAACGGGGGCCCTGCTTAATACTAAAGTAGACAGATACAGAGCTGATTTTTAGTGGTTACGTCTATTCCCGGTTGCTCTTAGGAAGAACTTGAATTCAGCAAAGGACATTATAATATCTCGAAGGGGGCTCAAAGCTCGTTCGTTTCAGCAACGGATAATTTCTCCGATACTCACCCATGTGTTTTGAAATTATACACAAATGTTGGAAGCGGCATTATGGGCTTGTCAGACGTACTAATTCTGACATAGATCAGACACAACTACTAAGTCAAGTTGAGGAAGCATCTTAAGAGACATAATGTTTTGTTTGATTCGATCGACTACAAAGACGTCGGAACTCTACTCCGCCAAAGAGCATTTCCCACCGATTTCACAAACAGCGCGCAAATCTACAACGCTCTCTCCAATCCAAATCTTTACCCCCTCACCCTTAACTGGCGCCTTCCAATCCTGCACCACTACATCCCAGACACTCAGATCCTTCCGGGTGATTTTCATAGTAAGAGTCTCACTCTCACCGGGATCCAAGATCTTCGTTTTCTCAAACTGCCGCAGCTGCCGCGCCGGTGTATCAACCCCCAAGCTAGACGGAAGCTCCACATACAACTGCGCAACAGCACGACCTGGCCGGTTGCCGGTATTAGTTACTTTCACCTTGACAGAAAACGCGACATCCCAAAGCGCGGGATTCCCGCCCTCAGCCCCACCGGCCCGAGGGCCCGGCTTCGGATCGGTCGTATACCCGGTGGGATATGGGTATGAGCCGCCTGTGGTTACGGCTTCCGGGTTGTCTAGATACGGGTAGAGATAGCGCCAGATGCGGTTGAAGTGCTCGGGCCAGGCGACTTCCGATGCCGGTGGGATTGTGCTGGCGTAGGTTGGTGTTGGGCCTTTTGGTTTGCGCGGTGGTGGATATGCGTCGTTTAATGGGGTTTCTTCTGATAAGCTGGGCTCGGAGATTTTGAATGTCGTGTAGGAAAGACCGTGGCCAAATTGGTATCTCGTTGTGATGTTCTCCTTGATGAAATGCCTGTAATCGATATAGAGGCCCTCTGTGAAGGTGTCCTGGACTTTTCCCAATGGTTGTTCCTTCAGGTTCACGCTTTCTGGATAGTCTGACTCTTTATGTGGAATGGCGTATGGCAAATGTCCGCTGGGGCTATAGTCTCCGAACAGAATGTCTGTAACGGCATTGCCAGCCTCCTGACCAGGCAAATGGGCAACAAGGACGGCTTTGACAGATTTCTGGTCAATCCACTCATCCAGCAGTATCGGACCGACTGTATGGATGACAACAACTACTTTGGAGAATTTCTCCGCAGCTGCTTTGACCAGATCATCACCCTCGTGCCAGGCCTTTAACCCTGCTTCTTTTCGATCCCCCGGGTTCCCTTCGACAGTTATATAATTCTCGCCAGAATCAGCGTTAATGAAGACGACGGCCGTGTCATTATCATTTACCTCAACGTCAGAAGGGAAATCGTCGGAGATGTGAAACTCTGCATTTGATGATATATTCCCAATTGCATCCTGGGGTGTGATGAGGTACGGTAGTCGTGCCGTTCCACTTCCCCATCCCATAGTCAGAACACCCTTGTCACATCCCATATCTTTGCAAGAGTTGAGTCCGTCAGGGTTCGGTCCAGCGTCCTCGCCGAAGACTTTCAGCGGGTCATCCGGTTTTAAGGGCAGTGTATTATCCTCGTTCTTGAGTAAGGTAATTGCATCTCTTGCAATCGCTCTGACGGTGGCATTGTGGTTGTCTTGGACATTAACAAACTTGTTCACAACACCATAGGGTGAGAAAAGAGCACCGGGGTAGAGTGGTCCCTTTTCATCCAGGGTATTGCTCGAGAAGTTTGGCAAGGGATAGTCCTTATCCTGGCCGAACTTGTACCAGGTTGCTACTATCCTTGTGACCTGTGCTGATTAGAACATATCAACTGGCCTCGGAGGGGACGTACCATGTCGTTAAGACGTTCCATAGGAACAGTCCCATTAAGCACCGAACGAGAGAGCTCATACGCCCAGTAGGAGTTCCCGAAAAGCGGAACGGCACCATCCCCTGGCATGCTCATATCGAGACCAGCCAACGCCGACGAAACACCACCGACATGGCCAAGCCAATCTGTCACCACAAACCCCTGAAACCCAAGCTCATCTTTAAGGATGCCATTGATGAGCATGCTATTCTGACTGCAGACAGAATTATTTACCTAAACCCATGTTAGAAAACCAGACACTGAATACAATCAACGCAAAATACCCACGTCATTATAAGCCGTCATCACAGAACCAACCCCCGCCCTAACGGCCTCAGCAAACGGCCAAAGATAAAGCTCATGAAGCGTTCTATCATCAATATTCGACGAGTACCCCTTCGTCACGACCGTCGTCATCCGATGCATTTCCTGCTCATTTCCAATAAAATGCTTAATATTCGCAATCGTCCCCGTACTCTGCATACCCTTAATCGTTCTCTCCGCCGCAATAGCCTGAAGACTCGGATCAACGCCAAAAGCCTCCCAAATGCGCCCACCTCTAGGTTTCCGCCCTAGGGGCCCAACAACAGGTCCCAGCAGAACATTAACGCCTTTCCCTCTCGCTTCTCCGCCAAGGCCCACGCCGCGCTCATACATAAGATCTTTATCAAATGTCGCGCCGACGGTAATTCCAGCAGGGAAGGCCGTGTTCCCTTCTGTGTTTCTGATACCGAGCGGTCCGTCCATTAGACAGATATTGGGAATACCGAAGCGAAGTGCGCTTCCGGTTTGTCCGACGCAGGGACCCATGAAGAAGCCTGTCCCCGTCGTCAGATTTACTTTCTCGGCAAGAGTCATGTTGCTGACGACGCTGTGGGCTTTCTCGTATGCTTCGCTCCAGTTCGGGAGCCAGCCACCGTTGGGTGTGGGATAGTAGGGTGGAGAGGAGAAGCCTTCATCTTCGTTCCAGAAGCGTGGGTTTAAATCTGGTGATTGGTCTGCTGCGGAGGTTGGTAGAATGGCGAGTTGGGTAAGGACGAGTATATTGAGAAATGTCGAACGAAACGCCATGGCTAATTATACCCATAAACTGAAACGTCTCGACAGAAAGAAGAATACAATTTGCAACCTCGGAACTCAACGAATCGAGGATCACCTAGTGAAGGTATACAGACATAGACATAGCCATATAAACAAGGAGAGTAACCCTTTCATTCACCCCTTTTCAGTAACCCGGTCAATTTAGCCCGCGGACAATATCACTCTATGCGGGGGTAACAATCACAGTCAATCACAAAGCCCTTCCTCAATTGCAATTTCCCTTGGGTAGTAATTAATAATTAAAACCTAGGCATTGAAAGAAGGACAAGAAGAGGGGAAACGGAATTATACATCAGCCCCTGGTTATTATTTCTCACTAGTTAGTCTCGGGCCACTATTAAATAAAAGCAGGGGGGCAGCGAACACGTGCCAACTCAACCCCAATCCCATGATAACACTGCCAGGATCATCGCTGTACGGGGGAATTGCTGTTCGCTTGGATAAATCCGCGAGGGAGAGCTGCTAGGGCCTGAAGATCTGTTTATCCCTGCTTGATTGGGTAGGTAGGCTTGTGCATGCTTTATTCTTGGTGCATTATTATGCATTTCCTTGATTATGGGGGTGATAATGATTGTTACGGCACTGAACATAGGGCTGGAGTTCGATCAGATAAGTTCTTATGTTCTGGGGTTGTTTTCGCTCGTTTCAGCAGAGATTTTCCAGTTGATTTACTTATTAAATATTTTCAGTTAGTTAATTAACTAGCTCCCTCATAAGACTTCTCTCTAACAAAGGGTGGAAAAAATTAGAATAACTACCATCGTATGCCTAACTCACCAAGACTACAGTGGGACGAAATGTGCTAAATACAAAATCCAAGTCACTCTTAAGAAACGTTCACTCGCCTCCTTCCTGCTTTTTCCTGCATCAGGACTCAAATAGAACTACATTCAGTATTAAACAGTACAGGTGCAGTTGCGGCTCTGTCCTGCTGATCCAGCCTCTTAGACCCCTTTCTCGATCTCAAGGCAGGACTCGGTGTGGTGAGTGGACTGCTGGTACTTAGATGGTCAATGCTTTGGGGGGTAAGTTGCGTTATATCTGTTGTCGGAGGCGTGCCCCTTTCAACATCTCTGGCAACAAAGAATAGCCGGGTTGGTGACGGCAATGACAACCTTCCCCTTAGAGGAAACTTCATGGGCGTGAAAGGACTCTGTTGCAATCCAGGAGACCATTCAGTAATTTTAGGGCGTCTCCGTTTGTGTTTCGAATTATCTCGAGATCCGAGGTGTATA
The DNA here is from genome assembly GCA_003589665.1 of Aspergillus sclerotialis. Taxonomy (NCBI): domain Eukaryota; kingdom Fungi; phylum Ascomycota; class Eurotiomycetes; order Eurotiales; family Aspergillaceae; genus Aspergillus; species Aspergillus sclerotialis. The sequence goes on from MVGC01000062.1 coordinate 9,906, forward strand.
AGGTAAGTTGGAACCGAAAACGAGAGACATTGGACAATGCCGAGTCTCGCATGGAAAGGCCCGGGCAAGCAGTAAAGGATGAGGCACAGAATTAGTCGCCAGCCGATCGTGTTCTGCACCAGATTGAAATAATCCATTAAGGTCGAAAACACACAAGTCATTTTGTATTCGAATTTCTCCCAAGCCGTGGGATTCGTCCATCGCATCCACCCAGCGTCCAGACACTCCTGGCAGGCATCCCGACGAGTAGGAATTCGTCTGATACACTCTGCCTTGTGACAGTGGAATAGGTGACGCAGTCTGCCATCCCCGGATTTTATATCTATAGCATTCACTCGATCCTCCCAAAAGGGCGTCAAACGTCTATCATCATCAAACGGTTTCTCTCGTGCAAGCCAGTCAATCCAAAGCTTGAGTGTGTTCAGGCCGTTCTGCTTGTCGCCAATCAAATACTCTACGTGTTTTTTTGCGCAGTGACATTCGAAGTCACATCCATTATTGCGCAGCTGGCTTAGAGCAAGGCTTTCGACCCGTGAGTATTCCTGGAATGGGAATTGAGGTAGTTCATGCAGTTCCCAAGAACTGAGCTCGCAAGTATCACGATGAGTTTTCTCACGGAATTTCGGATCCTGCGTTTGACCAATTTTGTAGAAAGCTGCGCCATTCGTCGGATGGGAGAAAACGTAGACGAATCCTGATCCTGTTGCTTTCTTGGGGATATTTCGCATCACTTTACACATCTTGCGAAGGATTCTGTCCATGGACTCTGGCTCCTTGCGTTCTGGTGTGATGGCTGTCGGTATCACTTTGTCTTCAGTGCCCACTGACGTTGGAAAACGATTCGCGAAATTCGCTGAGGAGATTTGCCGAGGAGGTGTTGTTGGAGCCCGACTATGGTCGTCCTCTTCTTCGCACAACTCCATTGCTCCAATGGACTCGTCCTCATCCTTCTGGGTGGGCATGTCAGGTCGCTTTTCCTTCTCACCAGAACCTTCAGGATTTTCTCCATCTATACCAGAATCCAAAGCCGGTGAATATTCAGGCTGTAAAGGGTACAAAACACTTTCGGTCGCAGGATCAGGCCTCTCACTAAGAGACATCGGAGTATCTGAGTCCACGGGGAGCTCCTTTTGACCGGGTACCATACTGACTCCCTTGCGAAATAACTACAATTAAACCGAAAGAGTGTAGAAGACCTATTTTACCTGCTCTGGTCTCTGGAACAAAACCTTCAGCAAGAACAGCCATGCTTAAGTACCCCGACCTCCTCTTATTGTACACCTTTCCTTCTCCTCACGAGGCTGAGCCAGACAGACAGCGTAGTGCGCCCCAGGTTGCACCATTGCTGCATAAGCGCCGGCGCCGTCATACTGTATATGCAACTGCGGCAATCTAACCTCAAAATAGCAGCAGACATAGTCCAAAATCGGAGCCTGCTGCCAGACAGAAAGAGCACTTCTCCAATCTAACGTGTCAGAAAACAAGAGCCCCCTGAGGCCATTTCATCTTCAGCTTCAGCTTCAGCGACAATACTTATCTGGCGCGTTGGATAGTGGAAAGAAGCAGAAGGTGCACTGACGTCAGGAAGTTGCCAGGTTGGGAGCCATGCATGCGCTAAAAATACACGTCGGCATGGGAGAATGCACAGGCAGCGATGGATATCTGGTTGCATATGTTGCGGTATTAACTACTTAAGAGTTAGATACTTAGTCCTTATTTCATTATCGTCACTTACTGCTCTAATCCTTTTATTGGTGATAGATATGGTGTAGGTTTCAATCACCAATAACCATCTCCATCCAGATCCCCTGATCAACACTTGTCCCGAAAAGGAATCGATCAGCCTCGTAACGAGGAGCTGCCATCGCTCTGATCCACCATCGACCATCTACACTGAACAATCACCAATTGACCATTAAACCTCAATCTCTTCATTCACCATGAGTTCAAACCAGGATTCTGATACTTGATAACCCCTGTCTACCGGAGCTGCCTACTACCATGACCGACACGTCCAGTCAATCCCCGAATCCAACCAACCCAACCCCGAGTATCCCAAATACTCAAGCGTGCGTCCGCTGCCGCAAACGAAAAGTCCGATGCGACCGCAAACACCCCTGCAACAATTGTGCCAGCCATAAGGCAGAATGCGAGTACCAGGACCCCCTCCCGCGACGTCGGAAGAGGAACCTTCCTGAGAGCGAGGATGGCACGATACTGTCCCGGTTACGGTTATATGAAGATGCGCTTCGGAAGGCTGGGATTGAACCAAGCTCGATTGATGGGAGAGAGTCGGCGCATGGGATCGCGTCTGCCGGTATTGCGACGACTTCCGCGAAGACTATAGAGCCGAAGGTTGGTCAGACTTCGACGCCGGAGAAGTCGGAAAGTAGTAGGTTGGGACAGGGGAGGCTGATCGCGAAGGGAGGGAGGTCGATTTATCTTGATAAGTTTGTTTGTCGCCTCGTTTTTGTGGGTCGGACTAATGGGTGACGTGACAGTAACTTTTGGAGGACTGTTAGCAATGAAGTTCGTTACATTGACTATTGTGTGATCTAGTTTTACTGACCGTGTTCAGCTTCAAGATGATGAATGCATACTCCCTGAGAACTCAGCAGGGGTACCTGAACAGCGACACGTGGGCAGCGAGGCAGGTACTCTCGACGAAGGTGCACTTTTATTCGGTTCTGCATCTAAATATAGTTTAGCCAGTGCCCATCCCAACCCAGTCCATGTGTTTAAGCTATGGCAGGTCTTTCTCGAAAATGTCAACCCGCTAACAAAGATAATCCATGCCCCAACCATGCAACAGCGGATTCTCAGCGCGAGTGGTGATCTTAGTTCCGTGCCGGAAGACCTCGAGGCTCTCATGTTTGCTATATACTGCGCAGCGTTGACATCTCTGAGTGATAACGAGGTCCTTCAGACTTTCGCTGAGACTAGATCAAAGCTTTTGGCCGTGTATCGGGACGGCGCCCAGAAAGCTTTGGTCAATGCCAGATTTCTGAGGACATCTAGTATGGTGGTTCTTCAGGCTCTTGTGATTTTTATAGTAAGTTACGTTTTCTGCAAGCTATAACCTCTAACGGTTGTAGCTATCCAGTCGCACTGTATACGATCCACACACTCTCTGGTCGCTGAGTGGCATCGGAATGCGTATTGCTCAACGGATTGGTCTCCATCGGGATGGCTCCAATCTTGGTCTATCAATCTTCGAAACAGAAATGCGCCGAAGGCTATGGTGGCAGCTTATGGTTGCCGACGCTGTCATCGGCCATAAGTCTGGCTCGGTTTCCTTACTAGGTCCGGCAGTGGACACCCGAACACCTTCAAACGTCAACGACAGCGACCTGGATCCGGACATGAAAGAGAACCCAGTTGAATCTACCCGCGCTACAGAAATGGTATTCTGTCTTATGCGCTACGAGCTCGGGAAATGGCTTGACCACCATTCCAAGTCAAAATCAGAAACCCATTGCGGTCCCTGGGGACCCATCAGCAGCACATCCATCCCAATACAGGAGAAAGACCAAATCATACAAGAGCTCGAAGCTACTCTCGAAAACAAATTTATCCGCTTTTGTGATCCATCAATCCCCTTACACCTCATGACTATCATGGTGGCTAGATCAATAGGACCAACGCTGCGACTATCAGCGCACCATCCACGTCTCTATTACGAGAGGGGAGAACGCCCAACCCAGTCCGAGAAAAATCTTCTGTTTGATATCTGCATTAGTGTAGCAGAGTACAACAACATGCTACTGACTACTAGCAAAACGCGGAGATATCTCTGGCATATAGACTACCATTTCCCCTGGGATATAGTGCTGTACATGCTCTCGGAACTCCGTCACAGAACTATGGGCGACCAAGCTGCGAATGCCTGGCACTTAATTGATATCACCTGTGCCCGGCAATACCAGGAGTTAGCGACCAAAGCAAAAAGTCCTTTACACCTGGCCATTGCCACACTGGGTGTCAAGGCCTGGGCTGCTCATGTGGCGGAATGCGAGCGACATCGCCTGCCGACTCTACCGCAGCCGAATATTATTTCTATTTTCTGGAGATTGACACAACAGAGTAGATCTGAAACAGCACAGATGACACCGTTGTCAATGCCCTTGGAGGCTAGAACTCGGGCTACTGCTCCTATGAGCGCCGGGGTTAATAGCTACCCTCAGCAGGCCTGTGATACGTTTTCCGAAGGAATTCCAATTGATCCCAATGCCGACTTTAGTGCTCTGGCGGAAATGTGTTCACCGGACGAGAGTCCCATAGACTGGGACCAGTGGGATGAACTGCTACAACAGTATCAGGAGTCAAGCGGTGTAAATATGTTTGGTGCTCCTGGGTAGATCTTTGGATGTGTTCTCCAACGGTTTATCCTACCAGCTTTTCCTGTTTCCAGGGAGTTGCTCGGAGATTCGTCTTGTGATGATTCTTTTATATAACAAAGTGCGAATGCCTGGCACTTAATTGATATCACCTAGGAGCACCGACTCCTGAATCATTTCAACTCCCCCAAACTTTTAACGACCTTAACCCTGCTGTGGGGCAAGGTTAGTGACGCTTATTGGATGCTTTTATCTTGTACCTATAGGCAGATAGAGTTTTTACCCCAACCCGGTCCATGGATGGAGTCAAGGTTCCCGAGAGGGTCCCATGTTTACAATACCAGGTACCAATCAGATAGCTACCGATAGTTGAATACAGCGTCGTTATCACCTTATTGGATTGAGCTAGTGGCATTAACACGATCAAGCCCGTCCCTTACAATGGACTCTACTCGGGAGTTCTTTAATCAACCTGCAGGTAGCGGAGATGGAAAAATTTCTTCTCGAAGCCAATCAAGCTTGAAGTTACTATCCCAAAATACTCCAGGATAAGCCCCTTGTACACGCGCATAGCATACACAAGTTCCTCAAAAATCCCCTAGAGAATGGTGTGTAGAGATATTTGGAATGTACACTTCAAGGGTGGGTAGGATGGCGATGTGATTTGCGAGGTTGCTGACTTCATTCCTAGGGAGATGGTATCGTTTCTATTATCCCCGAGGGCGGATAAGCTCTCCTGATGATGAATCTACATTTCGAATGATCAAGCAGCTGTGTAAGTACTCGGACCGGCTTGGGAAGTGGGAGTTGGTTCCTTTCCTCAGTCCGCTTCATTCGAATCTAGATTATGTGTATATTATCGATCAAGATGCAGGTGTTTTCATAATTTCGCTATGGAAGGAGCTTAACAGATCATTGAGACCCACGGCAACTAGCATAGACCTCGCAGGCCTCTGTGAATCATCAAGACTGTTCATGAAAGACTCGCTTGAACAGCTTAAATCGACGTTGATGGACAATATCTATCTGAGCAGCACGAGCATAAGAGAATCAATGACTTTCAGGGCGCTTCATATAAATTTCGGTATCCCCACGCCCCTCAATGAGCTACAGGAGCGATTTTTTACGGACTTTGTCTTCGTGTGGCGCTACTATATTGATGATCCTTTGACGTGGAGACACAATTCTCCCTGTTTTAAGGTTCTAAGTATAGCTTTCATGCGCCTTGCAGCCTGGGATTTCGAGCTGTCTTCTGATTGCAATGTTGAGCTTCCGATTTCCTTTGCATCAATTCGTCTTGGGATTACCCGAAGACAGATATCTATTGGTTTCCATGGTTTCCTCATTATTCTGCAGGAGGATATTGAATCGGAGGCCATGATAAACAGTGCCCTTGAGAAAGCCAAACCATATATTGACGACTTGTATGGGCACCGTGATGCCCGCTTGATTCTCATCTCACCATACCATATCACTCTTGTGGAGCTTTCTTATGATGCTGTCTCGGTTTCAGAGAGTATAGCACTACTTACAAACCGTTCGGCAGTCCAATGTTCGTCTGGCTTCCGTGCTCCGAGCAGGATTTTTACCTCTAACTGTTGGAAAAAATCCTTGGCTGATAGAGAAAGGTGGAAACTGAACGTGCCATCCGAGATTCTTTATAAGATTCTACATGAATTGGAGCCTCGAGACACTGTAGCATTTTCACAGGCTTCCTTCACTGCTACGCAGTACTATTACGCCTCGATACCCCAGATAAGAGATACCGTCATCCAAAGCTTTGCTTCATCTATACCTAGCTGTGGTAAGCAAAAAGGACTAGGAGACATTGGTGTTCGTTGTCTCGTGTGTTATTCATGGCGGCATTTAGCATGCATCGGTGCGGGAAACTGGCCGTCTGACGAACAATACATTTGTATGGACTGTCAAGGTTGTATAAACTTCACGGAACATCATCCTGGTGGGATAAACAGAGTCAGTCGCCGGAAAGCCAGAGAAGGATGCCAGATAAGTGTCTGAGGTTCCGAAATGTTACTTCAACTCCGACTTTCCAAACCTTCTCATCTACGACGAGAGTTACAATTTTTAGGAAACCTTGTCTCCATTGCACCTTCCATAATAGACTAAACGATTCTATTCAATCGCTCGTTTTCGGGATTGGCTTACGGATTGGAAAATAGGCTCTAGGAGACCAAATGGCCAGAGATTTTACTCTGAGAATTGGTAATCTTGAGTATCTCAGCTGGGGTATTGTAGAGTCTCAAAGCTGATATAACTTCAGAGTCCTGCGCTACATGTTATCTCTGGGACGAGATAAAGCGAGAGGCGGATATTTATCGCATACTTTGGCGAGCTCAAGGGCGAGCAGTCCCGGTTTTTCTCGGCACTATCAACCTGGCCATGACCAGTAGTACTTCCTGTTGCACCTACCGATCGGCTTTCGAGGCGCAAAAAGGCAGAGCGGATCCAGCCCTTATATAACTGCTTTGCTGGAGAAGAGATTGGCGTTTATCCGCCCAGAAACGCCAAGGTCGCGGCGGTGGAGGAGGAACCTGGGGGCTGATCGTCATTTCCAGTTTCTTAATATTTTGTTGCTATATGAGAATACCCAATGATACCCTTTTTAGTACTTTGTTCAGTCCTAGGTTTTGGCCCAAGGACTATAGGTATGGCTAAAAGCATAAACTATCGGTGTTATGGTGATGAGGTGATCGATATACATGCTTGACTGATTACTGGATATTTTGAATGTATTATGTGACAACATAAGAAATTCTTGCAAATTTTCGGCCGAAAAGTAGTTCTTGCCAACCATATCGACAACCAACCAGCTCTTGGCGTAAGTAAGAACAAGGGAGGGCCCAGCATTGTGGTATCAGTCCAGCTTCCTGAGCCTCGCTGCCAAGGTCGATCACGTCGTTCATGCCTGACTCCCTCGTCTGGACTGTTTTATTTGCTGGACTGATTGACTGACTAGCAGACTTCAACATATCGTCAGTCGCTGCTCGTAGCTATGCAGACGAGACTATTTGCAGGTGGCTATGTACAGAGGTCTCCTTGGCGGCGGGGATTTTACTGGCGCTTCTGGTCCCTATTTGTCCTTCAAACTCAATAAATTTCGGTGCCTGCCTGGGTGTGTTTGGCCCTCTGGAGTCGCTCCATATTGTTATTGCCAGAGGAGTCTTGTTATGTTCATGAATATGGGGTTGTTAAGGGCATACCAGGAAGACATGTAGGTTGCCGAGTCTGCATTGGCAAAGGGTGCTTTGTGGCCTCAGGCGTTTTGTGACTTCACAAGGCTTTTTTGCTTTGTCCAGAAAGCAGCCAAGGCTGTAGGGGGTGTCTCCCTGGGATTATAGATAGCTGTATTAGTGTGTCGCTGCTGATGAGATATTATTAGAAAGAGGGAATGAGGAAGAAGAAAAGAAGAGAGAAGAAAAGAAGAAGCAAACTGAGTTTTTGTGGCGTGAAGCAAGGGCTATGGATCGGTTGTATCGGATTGGATTGGATTGAGGTGATCGATAATTTCGTTGTCTCGCATTGCTGGTTGATTCGAATGGGTCATACATTCGTTCGCTTGTCGAGATCAACTCCGTTACGATGAGTACAGCTAGCTCGATTGCTATCGCTCATTCATAGTGGAGACAGTATTCTCACCCCTGAATATCTATCAACCCGGCCTCTACATGCTCAGCTGGGGCGGAGATTTCAGGCTCTTGGCGCGACGGAGGAAAGGCAATTTGAAGGCTTGGCATAGGGTTAGCGGAGACTTGGCAGGGGCAGGACAGAGTGCAGCTCCTGTCCATTCTATATATTCTTGTCGGAATGTCTTGTCATTAGTTGGATTGGGATTGTTATCATCCAGGGATGCATTTTCAGGTATGCGATGACGTGCAAATGGGCTTGGGTCTTGTCATTGTCAGATTGTTAAGTGAAGGCGCTCCCCCGATTATACGTACTACTAATTCCTACGTTGACTTTCTATAACTAAAAATTATCAGATTTCCTAAATAAGGGCCGTGGCTGCGCTGTGGTGTGAACCTTACCAACAATGCCTACACTCGATGTGAGTGAGCTCAATGTCGTGATTTCAGTGTTAGGTATGCTTCCGACCCTTTCCCACTTCTATACTGACTTGTTAGGCGCATTTACAATCCTCTACGGACTCCTCTCAATTAAGATAAAAAATGTTTGGTATTTGGGGGAAGCGTGTAAGGGCCCCCACTCTGGTACTGCCAAAGCCTCGCTAAGTCGTCAGTACCTGCGGTCATCACAGGCATTATACTGGGTCCGGTAGCAGGAAGGATCCTCGACCCTAGTCGATGGGGCTCTGCTGTTGAGGGTCAGAAAGAGGCTATTACTTTGGTATATTCAATCCTATCTGCAACCTCCAGCAGCGACTCACACTCATTATATCTGGTGTTAGGGTTTAACTCGTGTCATCATCGGTGTCCAGCTCCTCATCGCCGGCTACCAGCTACCAGCCAAGTACCAGCGTATTCGATGGAAGGAGATGTTTATATGCCTGATTCCCAATATGACATTGATGTGGCTAATGACATCGGCCTGTGTCGTGGCCGCAATACCAAATCTATCTTTCGTTCGTCTATCTAGGATTTGATTCGAATTCCTCTGCTGACTCCAATGTTATCAATCTGGAACTAGTTGCAAGCCCTCGTCATCGGATCCTGCGTTACTTGCACAGACCCAATTCTCTCTCAAGCTATAGCCAAGGGCCCTTTCGCGGATAAATACGTGGCCCGGCATTTACGCGAAATTATTTCCTCCGAGGCTGGTATGAATGATGGCTTCGGGTTCCCCTTTCTTATGCTAGGTGTTTACCTCATGCGACATGCCCACGGGCCTCAACCCACGGCGGAGTCCAGTGCTCATGAGGCCGCGGTTATAGCCAGATCTGGCGACGTGGGCCGACAGGGCGGCGGACCCGGCGTGGCTATTGGGAATTGGGTGTTAGAAACATGGATATATTATATCTTGATGGGGGCTGCCTACGGGATAGTAGTAGGCTACACTAGCCTACATGCTCTCCGATATTGCTTACGGAGGTATGCAGTTGATCTTCTTTATGGTTAGCATCAAGTTGACAGCAAGGACAGAAAGTGGATCGATAGCGAGAGCTACCTTCTATTTCCCACGGCCTTAGGAGTAAGCCACAAAACCCAGCCAAGCCGTCTTCTGAGTGAGACTTACCAGCATACTAGTTATTCATTATCGGGACATGCGGCTGCATCGGCACTAACGACCTCTTGGCCTGCTTCTTCGCAGGCAATGCACTCAACTGGGACGGCGGGTACCTCGCAGAAACAGAAGCCCGTCACGACGAGGTCAACTCGTGCGTCGACGTGATCCTCAACTTTGGTGGGTTTATGTACATCGGTGTTATCTTTCCGTGGGACGAATTCAACCAACCGCACGTCACTGGCATCACCTATCCACGACTGGTATTGCTTGGAGTGTTGGTTCTGTTACTGCGCCGCATCCCTAGCATCCTGCTCTTGTACAAGCTCATGCCGAAAGTGTGCAAGAACTGGAAAGAGGCCTTATTTATGGGGTACTTTGGTCCAATCGGTGGGTCATCCTCACATTTCGACCTTCTAAGTCCTTAATTTTGCATTGTGCTAATAAGATTGTGAAATATATGTAGGCATTGGTGCCGTCTTCTACGTCGAGCACACGCGACACCTCTTCCCCGAAATTGGACACGGTGATGCGGAGGAGACGCAACTAATGTTGGCTATCGGCCCTAGTAGGTTCATCCAACTATTCACACAACTTTACCTTCATATATTCAGTGACGTTGCTAACACAGGACTAGCGGTATATTGGCTTGTCTTATTTTCTATTGTTATTCATGGCCTCTCCATTCCCGCTCTCAACGCCGTCTACAAAATGAAAGGTGTTCGTCCCGTTGTGGACCCTTCAGGACCGGTAGAGGTCCGACCCCTATCCGCCAACATGGCTCTGCCCAAGAACAGCTCTGTGCACGGGCGACGCCGCTCTATTATCATGTACAACCGCTTTTCGCGTTCCCGCTACTCTGAGCAGATTGGATGGGAATTACCCGTTACCAGGGATGAGGCAGAAAGGTCGAAGAGGAATAGTTGGGAGCGGCCTAAACCACCGACGTTTCAGCTGCAGAGTATGAATGGTGATCAGACTCAGTAGATACTATAGTGCTTAGTCCTAGAGTCTATTTGGCGGATATGCCTTGAATTTTGTAGATTTGGAATTAGAATCATACTATATTTTCGCATAATCGACTACTCTTATATGGTTTGTGGTGTCGATCATTGAATATAAAAGGGCAAAAAATAAAAGTAAATTAAACCCTAAGATGAACCGAGTCAATATCGTTGGTGTTTTCTAGGATTAGTGCTGTAATGTTCGTACATAAATGTACCCTAGAGGGACCGACCTCCTAAGATTGAGCCAATCGATATGGTATCTGCGATGGTTTGTAATCCACCATCCCTAGATACAAAGTTCTGAGAATTTAGATCTGGCCATACATAGGCTTATGAACACGTATCTGGGAAAAGGGCTACCCCACTTGAAAGCAGCAGCTGTGCTGTACCTCCTCAGGACAACACATCGCTGCCACACCACGATATGTTTCATAAATGTGCTAGTTACTTTCGCTTCCCAATAATAGTCTGGTGCAGTTCCTCCCTCGTAGCACATTCTTCAGCTGGTCAAACGCTCACAAATCTCCTAGTATCTATATCATTTCTCGTTCCCTCTGAGAGGTAAACCTACACCATCAGTGCTATTCATTCTTGTCTCAAGTCATGCCGTCCCATAGCGGAGGGTTAGTTCTAGTCGGACTTGGGATTTTGCTCTTCCTAAGGTCCATTTACCGTCTTTACTTCCATCCCCTACGCAAAATTCCTGGCCCTAAACTAGCCGCTATCACTCATTTATATGAGTTCTATTACAATTGCATCTGCGGTGGAAAGTTTCTTTTTGAGATTAAAAGAATGCACAAGGAATATGGTATAGTCCTAACGGGAGTGGATATATATAAAAGGAAGCTAAGATTTAGAGCAGGTCCTATTGTTCGTATTAATCCCTGCGAAGTGCATATCATAGACCCAAGCTTCTACGACGAGATCTACTCTTCCGGCAGTCGTTGCCGTGATAAATATACTGCTTTCGTTCAAAGCACGGGGGTTACTGAATCGGTTGTGGGAACCGTACAACATCACCACCACCATTTGCGGCGTAATATTTTAAGCAGCTTCTTCTCCAGGCGATCAGTAATGGAAATAGTACCTATGATCGAAGAGCGTGTGAATGTACTGATGAAACGTTTAGAAGGCTTTCATCAGAACCAGACTGTTGTACGCCTTGATGATGCATTTTCTGCCTTGACAGCTGACATTATCGCCTCCTACTGCTTCGGAAAAAGCTGGCGTTTCGTAGAGGCTGCAAATTTCCGAAGCGATTTTCGTGCAGCGGTTTCTGATGTTGCTAACTTTGTTCACATTGGCCAGCTTTGTCCATGGCTTATCGGTTTACTCCGTATGCTTCCGTTGCAGCAACTGCGAAAGCTCCAGCCGGGCAAAGCAGCTGTATTTGAGATTTTCAGCGAAGTATCCGATCAGGCAGATCGATCGCTAAAAAGTAACGACCAACAGCGCTTCATTCCGGATGTTCAGGGACAGCAAATTCAGGAAACAATTTTTGCTAAGCTGACTAGCCCTGACGTCCAGAGTGAAGAACGGACTCTCCGGCGACTCCAGGAGGAAGGCTTGGTCGTTTTAGGTGCAGGAACGGAAACGACGGCTGGCACCTTAACGGTTGCTGCTTTTTATCTCGCTTGGAATAAGGAGATAGCACGCAAACTGCGTGCAGAATTGGAGCAATTATTACCGAGTCCGACTAGTACTACCAGCGTTTTGCAACTAGAGAAGCTGCCGTATCTTGTACGTCCTAGTTCCCCCTCACTAAATATTCTAACTCATCTGGTAACGCTTAAAAACACCCCGGATGCCAGACAGCGGTTATATACGAAAGCCTCCGTCTATCATACGGTCCGATAATTCGCTTACCATGGGTGGCGCCAACAGAGACATTAAAATACAAGAACTTCACCATACCACCGGGGGTGAGCACCTCGATTCCGGTAGTTTCAATTTCGCAGAGAAGATTGCTCACGCTAGCAGACCCCGATGAGCTCAATCACTTACTTGATTCATCACAACCCAACCATATTCCCTAATCCAGACAGTTTCATTCCAGAAAGATGGCTTCAAGGGGATACATTTGAAAAGAAACGGCATATTGTCGCCTTTACAAAGGGCAGTAGGAGGTGCCTAGGAATTAAGTAGGTCTCTTTCCAGTCCCCTAAACTTAATGTGACCCTAATACACACTGCGATTAAAACTAATAGCACCAGTCTAGCCTATGCCGAATTGTACATAACGATTGCACATCTTGCTCGGCGTTTCGAACTAGATCTGCACGAGACGACAATCGAAGACATGAAGGTCGTAGGAGAAAAGGGCTTCGGTGTTACGAGGCGCGGTTCGACCAAGGTATATGCTAAAGTAAAAGACAACACGAATATCTGAAAATATGAGCAGTTCGATGAGGGACGATGAAAATTCACCACATTCCCGAAAGTAGTTATGCCTCCAGGCTCTTTAGCTTCATTTCCAAACCCTATACCTCCAGAAGACACTAGGCCTATTAAGATATAAACCTCGATCCCTTACGTCCTTGACCGCTTCCATCCAGTTCAATTTTTGCATGTAGAATAGAATTATACTACATGAGTTCCCCGCTTTCTCTTCTGTACGCTCAGTAAGTCATCATCTTTGCCGGTTATCGAAGTTTATCCAAGCTCCAAACACTCATGGATCAAACATCCCCTATGTGAAAGCTCCAGTCTTATACTCTATACATAGAGACCTAGTTCTTTGCCACCTCCCAGATGGCTGAAGGGGATGCATGCAGCAAGCTTTCCAGAATCTTGCGGAGATATAGGCGTGCCCACACACCATTTATTCGAATGGGCCGCAATCTTTAAAGATGCTGCTAATCAGTTGATTATTGGTTCCAAGGGTGGCATATGAGCGGCACTTGTCTAGTTACAAAACGTGATAGTCGATATTCAAACGTACATAGCTCCACTGAATGCGTTGTCAAATCTTAAACGCAGAATACGCAGAAGCGGTCAACAAATTAGTTATAAGATAGAAGATCAATAGAACTCGTCTTACGTTACTAGTAGTCCCCCATCTTCGGCAAATCTGCAGGTTATATAAAGTGACCCGCCTTGAGACCCGCCCATCACCAAGCGAATAAAGAAGCTAAGCGGTTTTACATATCGCCTGCTAGTGCAAAAGACACTTCTGCGTGCAGTTTAGTTTGCCTTTATCTATTCAAGGTGAAGCTTAGTATGACAAGCTGCCTTGACTTCACTTCGAAGTATTCGGAGCCAGTTTCACCTGGTCTCTATGCTCATAACCCAGAATATTTCTCGAGTTTCAAGCCTAGGATCCACAAGGACTCTCAGCAATCATCCGATGCTTCTATCCAGTGTCAGATAGATGTCCTTGGCAAGGAAAACTTGGGCGCTCTTATGGGAATTCTCAACACGCATGGCGACTTGACAGCCCTTTCATATCCGTTCTGTCCTCCGGACCGGCTGGCACTTGCCGCCTATCTGACTGAACTAGTGTTTATTCACGATGGTATGGGTAATACCGCTAATACCATATGAAGTGTTCTAGCTAATTAAGTACTCGTATTGGCCAAAACTTTTAGATGCGGACTATAGGGAAAACATCCATACGGTTAGCCTCTTGGTTGCGCGTATATTAACTGGCTACTAACCCAAATAGAGAAAATTCGAATCAGACAGTGAGGCTCGCGATCAGGCGCTCAAAGTGGGTAATTATGCACCGGAATGGGTGAATGAGGCGCGTAACAAACAGGTGATTGCCAAGGTCATGTACAACGTGACCAAAATGGATGAGAAAAGAGGACGCAAATTCTTCAAGGCGTGGGAGAGTTGGAAACTGGCAGAAAAGGACTATGCAGATGTAGAAGCACAGCGTTGTGAGAGTTTGGAGAAATACCTCACCATGTGCTATGATATGAGAGGTTGCCGGTAATATTCTAACATTTAAAATTCTGCCATTGCAATAAAAGCTGACGGAAATGAATAGATGGGGTTTGGCGCTGGCCCGTTTCGTATGTGAGCTCGACCTAACTGAGGAAGAGGAGGCCAAAGTGTTGCCGCTGACGCAGATTGCGATGCAAATCATGACCCTGCATAATGACTACTACTCCTGGGAGAAGGAGAATGCATTTTATTATGCCTCAGAGGAAAAGCGCCCCGTTTCTAATGCCGTTGCTCTCTATATGAAGTTATATTCTATCCCCATTGAAAGGGCCAAAGCTGAGGTCAAAGCGAAGGCAATAGAAACCGAACAACGGTACCTTCTGGCAAAGAAGGAATTTTTAAAGGACGAGGCAAACCCTCCTTTGGCAACGCTGCGTTGGTTAGAAATGTTGGAACACCTTATTACGGGACATATGCTATGGTGCCTGAGCTGTCCACGATACTACGAGAAACCAAACAACCGATACTTGGATTATTACAGGTTGCGGAGTGAGCAAGGTTATACCTTTGCGGACGACTGCACAAGACTTGGATCTTTTACCAGCTCTCAAATCGGTTTCGACGGAGACTCTCCAGCATCCTCCTCTCATATCTGGAATCGAACGACTGGGGCTAATGGATATCAGCGTGGACACTGCCATGACAAAAACGGTATAATTACACTGTCATTATTTTGTACAGGAGGACTAAGAGCGCGATTCCGTCACTTCTAGAACCAAACGCAAAAGAACTGCCTGCTTGCATTCGACACCATCTAGGCTCACTCAATAACGAGGTAGATATACTGTTAGCCAGTGAACGTCAGACTATTACTAAAGATTACAGGTGATCAGAAATCCATCCAATTATATTATGGACATGCCTTCCAAGCGCCTGAGAGAGGCATTCACTAGCGCCTTAAACGTCTGGTTTCACGTATCCGACGAAACGATGGAAACCGTCAATAGTGTCGTGGGACTTCTACATAATTGCTCCTTGTTGTAAGATTCGTCCCTTTTTCCCTCAGACTCAAGATCCATCTATGGAAAAAGCTCATTAGGGTAAGGCTAGATGACATACAGGACCAGTCGCCCCTGCGTCGAGGCTCACCTGCTGCGCATGTAATCTACGGCACAGCGCAAACGATGAACTCAGCAAACTTTTTATGTACTGAAGCATTACAGAAAGTTTATAGGATCTGCCACTTTGCAGTCCCTATCTATATAGAGGAACTGCAAATGATGCATCTGGGTAAAGCGCAAGAGGTCCACTGGACATATCATGGTATAGTTCCGTCAGAAGAAGACCACATGGCGATGATTGACGGAAGTAAGTATTTAACCCTTGATTGCGATAAAACTGACATGCTTTATGACTATTCAGAAACGACAAGCCTCTTTCGCTTGGCGGCACGGCTGATTCAGTCTCAAGCGACCTCAAATAAGTAACTACAAGACGACAACTGTTTCCGGGAGTATATGCTAATAGTTTGTGGTATAGGGACCTGGATGTCTCTACATTTGTTACATTCTTAGGCCGCTTCTTCCAGATCAGAGATGATTATTTAAATCTAATCTCTACAGAGGTATACACCGTAGACATTCCTGTTACACTTACGCTTTATGGAACGCGAACTCCGCTAACCACGATCTGAGGAAAGTACGCCGAGCAAAAAGGCTTCTGTGAGGATCTGGACGAGGGAAAGTTTTCGCTTTCGATAATTCACGCAATGCGACAGGGAGACCCTGAGCTGCAGAGCATCTTCGAGCACCGCAAACGCGTTGGCTATTTGAATAACGAACTCAAACGTTTCGTCCTAGATCGACTCCACGAGAGAAAAAGTTTAGAGTATTCTCATGGTGTTCTACGCTTATTGTATAACGCTCTTGAGAGTGAGTTACAGAATCTTGAAACTGCCTCGGGACAGAAAAATTGGCTGTTAAGGATGATGTTGCAACAGTTGGATATTTGATCAAGCTTTCTATGTTTTAGGAAGTTAGAGCGGATCAGAAACCAAACAGTATCGCAATTTCTGCTAAACAGACATGTGGTGTATGCTACTCAGAAAGATTAGGTGCGACTTCTCTCTCTGAAGGGAAACTAT
Organism: Aspergillus sclerotialis; assembly: GCA_003589665.1. Classification (NCBI taxonomy): domain Eukaryota; kingdom Fungi; phylum Ascomycota; class Eurotiomycetes; order Eurotiales; family Aspergillaceae; genus Aspergillus; species Aspergillus sclerotialis. The sequence continues at coordinate 26,479 of MVGC01000062.1, forward strand.
TGTGATGACGAATGCTGAATACGACTGAGAGGCGAAGATACATCGAAGCGCTAAGAACTGGAGAGTTCCCGTGTAATTGCCCAGTTTTGTATGCTTGCAGCTCTCCTCCATCTGCTTGCTAAAATAGCAATTATCTGATATTTCCGCATCTGCCTGCTTCCCTGGGCTGCTCTCATTCGTATGCCGCATTTTTCTAAGCCCTGATATATCTTGTCTACGACACGCCAATATAATGCTCAATGCAAGTTACTTTTGTTCCGCAGACGCGAATCTCGGCCTATATTTTCCCTATTCTACACAGTCCTGCCTGATAGGTGGCTAGAGTTCTTAGATTTTGATACAGTGAGTGCTATGCTGTAGTATATATATCTCAAGATATCACTTCGACTGTGTCCAAACAAAATCATCATAAACAGAGATGACAATATCAGTCAATTCTACCTTAACTTCAAAAGAAACCCTTTCATCAAGAAGAGTATAAAAATGAAGTTGGGGTTCCTAACAACTTATGCAATTGTGCACATATTTATGCATCATGATGACTAATAGTCCATCGGTCATAAATCAACTAACCCCGATGAGGCAACATTAGAGCTTCATATCTCATTCTTCTATCATCTTCCAACCAGACATACCGATCTATTCTCGGCTCGAATCGGAGTCTAGAGTAGAATTACTTCTGCTATATTTTACTCTGGCTATACGTTTGCTTATATGCGGATAAAGTGAAGGGCAGGATTCCTGCCAGTTCCTCAACAGCAAAATGCAGGGTTTCAGTAAGTCCAGACACACACGCCACAAAGCCGTCCCTCCTTTTCTTCAGCCAAAGAGGGAATCTGGCACGACAGTCTAACTAACATACTCTTTAGATATGGGACGGTTAGTAAACCTCTCCTCTCCTTCCCCTACCTACCTACCTAACGACCGGATATGCCGTTCTAATCCTATGAAACCAACTAACACTACCCAGCTACGTCCCACCCGACCAAGAAGGTCTAACAAGCGGCAACAAGCTGCACAACAAACATGGCCTCGGTTCCCGCGCACGAAACCTCGCAAAGGGCGGCGGATTGATCGTTCGCTTTGAGATGCCCTTCTCAGTATGGTGCACGACATGCAAACCGCACGAGACCCTCATCGGGCAAGGCGTACGGTTCAACGCCGAGAAGAAGAAAGTCGGGAACTACTATTCGACGCCTATATACAGCTTCCGGATGAAACATACGCAATGTGGAGGGGCGATTGAGATTCGCACGGATCCGAAGAATACAGCGTATGTTGTTACGGAGGGGGGTAGGAAGAGGGATACGGGGGAGGGGGATGTGCAGGTTCCCGGGGAGATAGTGGGGATTGGTGCTAGGGGGAAGGGAGAAGAGGAGGGGAAAGATCCGTTTGCTAGGCTTGAAGGGAAGGTAGAGGATAAGAGGGTTGGGGATGAGGCTCAGAGACGGATTTGGGAGTTGAGGGCTAGACAGGATCGGGACTGGGAGGATCCATATGAGATGTCTAGACGGCTGAGGAGGAGGTTTCGGGGTGAGAGGAAGGCGTTGGAGGTTAAGGAAGAGAAGAAGGAGGCGTTGAGGGATAAGATGAGTTTGGGGATTGAGTTGGTGGATGAGGTTGAGGAGGATAGTGTTCGTGCTGGGATGGTGGATTTCGGCGCGGATCCGGATGGTGAAGTGTCCAGGGCTGCACGGGTGAGACCGATGTTCGAATCTAGGTCTTCATCCTCTACTCCCGCTGCTGGGCCTGGGAGGGTTGCAAAGGGGAGGAATGGGAAACGGACGGCTGATTTGCTGGCGCAACGCAAGGAGTCATTGCGGAATAAGTTGGCTGGGAATACGAGGGCTGTTGTTGATCCATTCTTGAACAATGGGGACGCATGGCAGACTGGGATTAAGAGAAGGAAAACTGCCAATAAGCTGGTTTCCATGGACAAAGATGATACCCCGACATTTGATAATGGGGGAAGTGTCGCAGGCGACACTTCATTGCCAGTTGACAAGCCGACACCGGCGCAAAAACCAGCTGCTCTTGTGGCCTATGACTCGGATTCTGAGTAGCTGTTTGCAATCTGTGGTACTTTATTTTGATGGCGTTATGTGGTTTTAGCAAAGATACCCTATTAGCGATTGATAGACTTCTATTATTCTCTCCACTGTCTGCTCTTCATTCTAGAGGATATATGTAATCCCAAACTTCCAAGTTCGCCAAAGATGGTGCATGATGAACTCGTAAATCATAATCTGAGCTGATATAATACAATATATGCCCATCGTTATCATGACGGTTGCTTCAAGTAAATAGCAGTGCATAATGTCTTATTTTGCCCAAGGGGCCTTTGTATGTATATCCTTCAGATCACCAGAAGATGGTGCCGGAGAAGGCTCAGCCCAGCGAGCCCTTGTAGGCGCCATTGGCCCGGGCGGCATTCTGGAGGTATCTGGAAGAGCTGAAGGTCCTGGGGCAGCTGATGTTCCTGATGCTGCCCAAGGAGCAACAGTCGGTCCCGCTGCTGCTGGTGGTCTGGATGCTGCTGCCCAGGGAGCTTTGGTTCCACTTCCCGGGGCCGGATTTGATCCCGGGGGAGCATATTCATTCGGCCGCGACTGCGGCCCGGAGGCAGTGTGCACAGATGCTGGTGGCGGAATGGCATTAGGATCGCGATCCCAGCTAAAGAGGAATCCGAACGGGAAATGCTGCACGACGGGGAATTTACCAAGTACTTCTGCATTATACATTTTTATCATGCCCTACGCCGGTTAGAAGTCGAAACAATGTCCAAGTTACAACCTTGCAACTAACCTTGTTTATCTTGGCCCAGCCAGCTGGGACGCCAGATATATCGAACAACATCGGACTATGTTCCCAAAATGGTCCTTTCTTCACGTCATATATAAAGCCAATTGCTGAGAAATAGAGGTTTGCTTTTCTCTCCTTCTCTACAATTTTGGCATTCGTTATAGTGTCAGGGTTGGGTGCTTCTGGTAAGGAGCCCTCTTCTGGTATTCGGTCTGATTCAGACATGGCTGGGGATAGCTGCGCAGAACCAAAAATATAAGGGATGAAAGAGTGATCGTCTAAGCCCCAGACACCATGGGAGCCCGCAGGCTCCAAGTTGTATGTTTTGATAAGAAGTCGCACGAGTTCCAGATAACTAGAGAGGTCAGTGCCGTCAAAACCTATACCCAGATAGTACGCACGGTTGTATTACTCCGAGGACAATAGCTCTCTCTTCAACCCCGGGCGATGTCTTAGGGAACCCATTCAGCTTCCAAATTCCTCCCAAGAAAGCTAGGAAGCTTAACTCATGGCCAGTCCCATAATCCAATCTCTGACCATGTCCCCAACTCCCAAGAAAATAAGCCCTCAACTCCGCCTTCACATCCGGGCCGTCCTCATTCAGCGACTTGGTCTGCAGAACCTCTGGCGACAAGCATTCATCGAGAAGCTCCGAAGCTCGACTCTCCACGATCTGGTACCATTTGCGGAAACTAATATTCCCAAACCTGCGAGGACCTTTATCTGGTGGTGCCTCTTCAATGATAGCCTCTAGTTTCGATAACAAGCCTTGTAGCTGTCGGATAGGAGCTGAGAATTCGACTGCGCCGGAGTTCAAGGGCCAAGTCCGCACGCTTCCATCTGACGATTTGGTAGGGAACATGGATCTGTTGAGCTGTAGGAGGAATGTCATAATGTCAACATAGGCTTTCGAGCACAAGAACGACGAGACATCTTGAGACTCGTTTATCTTTTTGCTTGGTTCGACGAAGGGATGCCCTACGGAGGGGTCTAGAGTAGGTAGAATTCGAACTGTAATTCCATCGACGGCCATTGCAGTGATCTTTCAGTCAGTATACTTCACTTAGCAGGATTATAGTAACATTAATTGTATGCAAGCATAAAGAGAGGAGAGAATCTAGAAAGTCGAGGCCAGCGGGGGGAGAAAAAAGGGCGGAGACTTGGCCTTAATTAACCAAAGGGAGGAAATCTTCCCCACTGCAGCTCCTTCCGCGTCTCCAAAACCTCCGGGTAATTAGTCCTTCGCGTTTCTCGTCTTAACTTGCAGGGCATTTCGCCCAGCTCTAACCCTCTATTAATCTATTCTCGTTCACAATGAGTTCATCCCGACGTCGGTCGCGTAAACGCAACTTGACCGACCAGTCAGTCGATCTCTACAACAGGGTCACCAGCAATGATGCCACTCCTCTTCCGCATCCCCGACGACGTAATCTTAACAGAAAACCGTTCGTCCCGAGAAGCGATGATATATTTGAGGTTCCTTCGTCGCCAGAGAGACAACGACGGTCTCAGAGTCGCCGTGTGAAAAGCGTACCTGTCACTCCTCCCCAGCCAGAACGCCGCAGAATCCCATCCCTACGAGAGAGACTAACGCACATCAATTATAATGAGTCTAAAGGAATAAGTTATGCCGCAGGTTCTATCTTGTATTCCGACGAAAGCGAATCCGAGACTAAGGATAACGATGGAGACTCGACTAATAGGTCTGAGGGAGAAGAAGGAGGGTTACATCCCGTCCCCGTTGTGGTCGTTCAAAGATCCTCGAATGGCAATAAGGACACTGAAAGAAATACGGAAGAGGCTTCAGGAGTTGCTGAGGACAATGCACCACCTAATACCGGCGGAGTGGAGCAGACGGCAGATAATGGCGCAAATAATGGAGAACCCAACGACGACGGGATAGATCAGGGTGCAACTGGCGATATGGGTTACGAACCAGATCCATTACAGCAGGCTGCACATGAAGATGAATTAGATGACTCTCCTGCACAACAATTGGCCTCGAATATGCAGCATCAAACCGAAAGTGTGGAGCATGCGCCTGTCGCCAATACGTCTACACAAGAATTTAACTTGCATTCACCTATATCTACGCGTAAGCGCAAATTGGAAGCAGTTTCCGGGACAGAAGAGACACAACCAGAGCCCAATCCACATCAGGCGGCAGATAATGATTCAAGTGAGGAGTCAGAAGAGGAAGAGTCGGAAGAGTCAGAGTCAGATAAGGGGGATGAAGAGGCCGAAGACGCCGAAGAGACCGAAGAGCCATCGAAATCTAAAGATAAAGCTTCGCCAGATTTGATAGAGGAGACAGCGCCAGATTCTAATACCCGGCCGCAGAAACGGGTCAGCAATAAGTTTCGCGTGTCACAAAGGGTCTCTGTCGAGAGACTTTCTAAGCGACAGAAATCACCAATACTTGCCGAGTCCGATGAAGAATTCGCAGGAAGCCCATCCCAGGATAGCATATCTCATTCATCCAGCTCTAGTGCGAATGAAGATAAATCCCAATACGCAACTCCACCTCGAGAATCTCGCGAACAAAGCGCGATAGCGGATAGTGTTGTTGAAGCCGGACAGGACGGTGCAGAACCCCAGAGCGGAGAGAGCTCAAGCGAAATGTCCTGGTTCGAACAGGCTCAAAATCTCGGCCAGCAGAAGGAGAATTGGGACACATTCATGAAGCATTCCAATACCCTCCAAAGAAAGGCTGACTCTTCGAGAATAGAGCGCTTCAATGACCCCAATAATCTCATTATAGAACTACATCAAGCTTACAGGAACATGAGGGAAGAGCTCACCAGGGGAAGTACAATATCTCTTGAAGAAGTCGCTGGCTGCGAGAACCTTCTACGAGGGATATCTAATGAAGGATTCCGAATGCTCGATGAAGTATGGTCTCTTTCCAACAAAGGCCGTGAAGATCGCGCCCGCAGTTTGCTTCACGGATTCGAAACCCACGTTCTCCCACCGATGGCCAGCCTAATCATCTCCTGTTTCCTAGCCTATTACGTGGGCCGGGGCCGATTTCCTAGATCATATTCCCAGCTCCACGGAGCCATGACCTTGCTCCAGTCTTTCTGCAACCGAATCTCGAACCAGATAAAGACAAGAATTGTTCAATCGAAGATGCTGAGCCGGAACCTCAACATCGCACTCAAACATCTCATTACAGCCCTGGAATCCGGCGCCATGAATCTTAGTCCCCACGTCCCGTCACGGATAAGGAGGAAATCAGGACCCTTCTCGTACGAGGACGATTTCGCCGATGACGGCTCATCCGATATCGACTCTGCGATTCCTGGGAGAGAATGGTCTTCTGAGGAGAGCAAAATTCTCGTTGAGGCACTAAGATTATACCAAGGTACCTACCTACCTACCTACCTACATCTACATATCCTCCTCTGTACCCACCCTCGACATACCAGGCTAATTACCTTAACAGGCCCCGACCGCTACATCCAAATTATCCGACACTTCGGCGCCCAACTCCCCAACCGGTCAACCAGCGAACTGCGATCCAAAGCGCGAGAAATCCGCGACAACTTCCTTCCCACCGCGCAAGGCCTCCTTGCTACACCTGAAGGTCGTCAGCAAGTGGCGTGGCTACTTACGGTGTGACGGGTACGAGGTGCAATCGTGATTCCGAATAGAATGAAGCTTGATTGATTGACTGATTGATTAAGTGGCACGGGAAGGTGTCAGTGGCGTGGTTGTTTCACCAGTAAGATGTGATTTATTAAACTGTCCGGCTTGGCGGTGATTCTGTTTTCATATACCCCTGAATTGAATTGGATTGGATTTGTTTGTTTGTTTGAGAGGATACGAGATGGGTTTAATTAAAGTGCTTGCTGAGTGAGATCTACAAGGAACGTAACAAGTAAATTGATGAAATGAATTCATCAACGGTTTTTTGATTTTTCAAGTAAAAATGAAGTCCATCAATCAATTAACAATAAACCCCGTCAATCATCCCCACAGGACCCACATTAATATCGACAAAGAGAAAAAGAAAAATAATGGCCAAGACGTGGTATACTGTATGAATGAATCAAGGAAACCCTAGCGCAAAGCAAACCATACCAAACCAATCAGTCAGGAATCGTACGCATCATGACAAAACGCACTCCCCCAATCTAAAAGGCCAGAACGGCGACAGCACCCGCGGCGACGGCGCCGATGCTCAGACCATTGCGGCTGGCAGCGCCGGTGAAGATGGGACCACTGGGGCCGGAGGAGGACGGGCCAGCGCTGGGAGCGGCAGAGGAGCTGACAGCCCGGCTGGAAGAGGTCTGCATGGTGGTTGGCTGGACGGGAGCAGACGAGGAAGGAGCAAGGGTTGGGCTGGAGGTGTTGACGGAGACGGGAATGGTGGAGTGAGCAGCAGGAGTAGTCTCCGGGCAGTCGGTGGTGGTGACAGTCTCAACGACAGTTGGGTAGGCTCGGCAGCAGGAGTTGTAGTAGGCTGCGAGGGGTCGACCACTGTAGCGGTGGAGACGGAAGCAGTTGGGTGCTTTCCGCCGTTGTAGTCAGGGTTGGAGATACCGAACTGGGTAGAGTACTGGTATTGGCCGGTGCCCTGGACAACGAGCATGAGGCCATAGTGAGTGACGTCAGGCTCGAGCTCGGTGCTGGGGGTCCAGGTGAAAGAGCCATCGTTGGGGATCTGCTCGGCGATGGTCACGAGGGGCTGGACATTGGTGCTAGGTCCGCGGAGAAGAACCAGAGAAACTGGGCCCTCGGTGGTGGGTTGCCACTTAATGTCGTAGGGCTTGCCGGCAGGAACGGCCTCCTGGAGACCAGGCTTGAGGATGGCATTGCCAGAAGGAGCCTTGGAGTAGTCAGGCTGAGTGTGAGCCGTGACAACGGCCGCGAGGGCGGAGACAACGGTGGCGAGAGAGAAACGCATTATGTTTTGTTGTCAAGGGATATGTCACTTGGTGTGTATGTGGGGGGTGGTATGTAAAGAACGTAAGTATTTGGACCCGGGGAGTCGAAAATTCAAAGAATGACTTCAGTGGGAAAATTAACTATACACACTTAGACAAGAGTAAAAAAGAACGACCACGAGTTGGAGAGGGAGCGAAATATAAGTAGGAAAGGAAAGGGAGTAAGCAAGACTAAATACGCTAGACTTCGCCCCTGGGAGTTGGGAATGCCAGTTTACCCACGTTAAGTCTAAGATTGCGGCTCTCAGTACCCGGAGGCAACCGAATCAAATCAAATGACTGTTGAAAAGGGCCTAGTAAATTTGGGCCGACATTTTAGTTGAGAAGCCCATTGGACTATCAGGAATGATAACGTGGAGTAGCCATCACATTGACCACCAATTGGTGGATATTGGAGGGGCAGCGAGAAAGAGCAATTTCGCTTCAAGTGGAAATCAGCCTTAGAATTCAACGGCGCCGAAGTTTGGCAGTTAGCTTGGGGCTAGTTCATATCAAAGCTATTATGACTATGGGTCATACCGCCCTCCATAATAATATCCGGTGCCAACATTCAAGAACAACGGATTGCAATGAAGGGTCGAAGTAAGTCAACCGGAGGGACATGCAGGTACTGCCTGCTTCCCGTCAGTGCTTGTTGGTCCAAGTGAGACAGACATTTGTGATCTCATTATGCTTTATGATTTCAGGAGAAGGCGGAGGTAGCCAACAGGAAAGCCAAGCTGACTGGTCGAGGTGGGAAAGACAGTAATTTCCCAGAGAGCCTAGTCTGAAGTCAAGGTTTATTCTTAGGCTGGTGCTCAGACATTTTCCTCGGCGCAGACCTTCCATAATTGCCGCTAGTGCCAGGAACCAAACCTGCCAAGTCCCTCAGTGTCAAGTCCGGCATTCTAACGGAGAAACAAACTGGAATCTTTGGCATGCTGACCGCAATGTGACGGTGACAATGGATCTTTCAGCCCCCATTCTTGGAATTCCACGGTCGGAGATATCGGGGCTGAAGTGGCGACAAAGTGGCCTTCCCTGGTTTTTCTAATAGCAAGTACTTAGCCTGTTGAGGGAGATTTGAATAGCTATGTTTGGGTATTTAGATTCGAAACTACTCCGGAGTATTGCCGGATGATCCTGTTCTCTCTTAGTTCAAGGATGATCGGCGCGATCCGACAGACTGAGCCTGCCGACTGGATTGAGATTTGGACATAAAGTGGTCCCTTGATATAACGGAATAAACCGTACACTACTCAGTGATCCGGAGTATAATTGATGGAGGAACCTTTATGAATGGCACAAATGCTTATCTCCTTTCACTAACTGGGCCCTCGTGGCAGACTAGCAGACTTTTCATGCGCGGCTGATTGAAAAATCTCCTATTGGGTTGATTTAATACACATTAGCCTTTGTTCTCGTGGGATCAACCACCTATATCAACCAGGTCACTTGAATCAACTGTTTATATTGTTCCTCTATGAATGGTGGAAAACATGACAGAAATAACACGCCAACTGAACCGTGGATCTGATTGTTTTGGGTCGCGCCAACCGAGGGAAAATAAACAATCAGGGGTAAATCCGTCATCAGGGACTGGAGGGACTATACAAGACCTCTGGAAGTCGAAATGAAACAAAATAATTGAAAAAGAACAGAGAAAAGAGCGGATATTCAAAAGAACAGAAAGAAAGAAGAAAAGAAGAATGAAAATATAAAAGTCAGGAAGGCGTGACTTTCAACTGCCTGAGGCCGCCAAAAAGTCAGGAGATTCACCGCTTTGGAGTTTCTCCTTCTCTTCTTCTTCTCCTTCTCCTTTTCCCTTGAACACCTTTCATCCTGTCTTAATCATCCTTCCTACCTCTTAATTCTTTGTATTTACTTCTTCATTTCTTTTCTTTTGGTATTTTTTCATTCCGCCATCCCATTGGCCTAATTCTAGAGGAGCTCCTCCAGTTGGATCGGCAGCTACTACAGCTCAACAATCCGTCCTATAGACCCCTCGACTGGTGCCACACCGAATCGGAAGCTTTGAAACAACCGTAATCTTGTCTATTCTAGTCAGTAACCTGTGAGTCGCGTAAGTCTCTCAATTGGGTGCTTCTCCGCAGCTTGGGCATCTTCAGGACACTGCCCGACCTCCCGTGCAGCTACCTTATATTCTACAACCCCCTCCTTGGCCCTAGGTACATGATCTTTGCGCGCCTTTCCTGTAGTACTAGTTTCATCTTAGGGTATTCATTGCGATTCAGTCTTTGGGCTTGACTAACCTACCCTTCTCTAGATTGATCCATCATGGCTTCGACCGAAGAACCTATGCCTCCTGCTGAAACTGCCCCTCCCGCTGAGGTGCGCCGCCAGCCGAAGCTGTACCTCTGGCAGAAACTGAATCGGACAATGCGGCGCCTGCAACACCAGTGGATTCTACCGCTCTTTCTGGGGAAGAACCCATTACAAGTCCCGATGCAGCCAAGGAGAACATGGCTACCTCGCCGACCAAGAAAAGTGCCACTTCCATCACCAAGCGTACAGTCACAGGCACAACAACTACGAAGCGGCCAACCTCCATGTCCTCAGCGTCAAAGCCGACTTCCTCGACGCGTCCTTCGACTAGCAGCACCACACTGAACAAGCCGCCCACTCGTCCGACCACTACCTCGACAACGTCCCGCAAAACCTTGAGCACTTCAACAACTGCTTCTCACCGATCGCGCGCTTCAGTCAGTAGCTCTGCAGATGAGAAGGGACGGTCAGTGGCCAGCTCCGGAGACGAAAAGAGAGGGATCTCCTCAACGGCGAAGCGAATGTCGCTCATGGGCAGTACCTCCACAAGGGCTCCCACGAAGCCAACTACATCAACTCTAGACCGACGGTCAAGTGTGGCCGGCTCCACAGCAGCAGAGAAGAAACCTACTACTTCCCGCACAAGCATGGTTTCCTCCAGCAAGACAGCTACTAAACCAATTACGTCTACTGCTTCTACTAGAACGACTCCGTCAACTACGTCACGGACCGCTACGAAACCGACTACAACAACCACGAGGACCGCAGGATCCACCACAACAGATGCGCGTAAGAGAGTGAGCACGGCTACATCATCTTCAGCGACCAAGGCCACTGGACAGGAGTCGGAGAAATTAGAGTCGCTCCAAACTAAGCTTTCTGAGAGTGAAGCTACAGTTGCGAGCCTCAAGGCCGAATTGGACTCCGTGAATGAGAAATTGAGCCAGTTGACTCTTCCCAAAGAAGATGGTTCACCCCAAGATGGCTCTGCAACCGAAGCGATTCGTGCTGAGCATGCCGCTGTGATTGAGAAAATGACTGCGGATCATTCCAATGAGTTGCAATCGTTGCAAGCTCAGCTGGATGAAGCCGAATCGAAGCGTAAAGAACTGGAGGAAAAGTCTGTCAAGGACTTGGAGGACGCAGCGAAATCCGCCGCCAGTGAAGGGGATGACAAGACAGCTGCAATGTTGGAGGAATTGAAGCAATCCCACCAAATCCAGCTTGAGGATATTCAAAAAGAGTTGGCCCAACACAAGGCTGCCGCCGCCGCTCATCTAGAGCAGATCACTTCTATTAAAGAGGAGAATGCTTCCGCCATTGATAACCTCAACCGGGAACTCAGGGCACGTGACCAAGTCCTCGACAACGTGAACAGCGAAATGGAGAAGTTGAATAAGTCCAAGGAAGAGGAGCTTCGTGCTGCTGAAGAGTCTGCGAAACAGTCCACTTCGGCTCTTGAAGAAAAGGTCGCATCATTGGAAGCTAAGCTCGCTGAAGCGGAATCTTCTACGCGACAGGCCGGGGAGACGACTACTTTGCTTGCTGAGAAGGACAAGCAACTCGCAGAGTTGAAGGAAGCAGTAGCAAACTCGAAGAACGAACTGCAGCAGTCGCGTGATACTGCCGCCAAGGAGTTGAAACAGAAGCTAAAGGAGCTCAATACTGCCCACGAAGCTGCCATCGCCGAGCTGAAGGCAGGCCACGATGAAGCTCTCGCGTCTGCGGCTAGCACCCATGCAACTGAGCTTGCCGTTGCCAAAGAAGCTGCTGATTCTGCAGGCACTAGCCATTCCGAGCAACTCCAGCAACTTCGTAAATCACTGGAGGAGGCCGAAGCGGCAGCTGAGAAAGGCAGAGAGGAAGCTATCAATGAGCTCAAGGCCGCCCACGAAAAGGAGCTGCAAGCTTTGCACGAGAAGCTGGGTGCCTCCGAACGAGCCTTGAAGGATAAGGATGACTCCGCACAGACCGTGGCGGTCCAGGAGATTGAATCTCTGAAGGAGAAGGTTGGCTCGCTAGAGTCACAATTGTCAACCGAGCGAGACGCGATTAAGTCTCTACACTCCGAGATCCAAGGCAAGCAGGCTGAAGCAGAGGCACTGCAGCAGAGTCTCACTGATTTCGATAACAAATTCAAGGCCCTGGACACCGAAAAGGAAAGCAAGCTCAAGGATTTAGCAGAGAAAGTCGAAGCTGCCGAGAAAGCACTCGAGGAGAAAGCTCAGGAGGCAGCCGCAGTCGCAGAGAAACACGCAATTGCCCTTGAAACCTTGAAGGCCGAGCATGCTGCACAACTCGAAAAAGTGAGGAATGAGGCATCTGGCACACATGCAAGCGCGTTGAGTGATCTTCAGGGCAAGCATGATGAACTCTTGGATGCAAATCGCGACCTCGCCGCGAGTCACGCACAAAAGGTGGAGTGTCTTGAGGCGGAATTGAAGGCTGCCCTCGAACGCCACGCGAGCGAGATCGCGTCGCACACCGAGAGCCACGAGAAGGAGGTTGCAGACCTCCAGAAAGGTTTTGAGGAAACCAAGGTCAAGTTGCAGGCTGAATTGCAGGCTTCTCAGGCATCCAGTACTGCTGAAGCTGATGCAGAACATAGTAGGGCGGTTGAGGCACTCCTCACTGCCCAAGAAGCGAAGCTTTCCGGCCTTCGAGCTGAGCTTGAGACAGCCAGCCAAGCCAAATTTGATGAGCTCCAGAAGTCGCATGATGCTGCTTTGGCTGATGCCAATCAGCAGCTGGCACAATCAAAGGCTGCAGCGCAGGATACTTCGGTCGTTGATGGCTTAAAGGCGAGGATCGCAGAGCTTGAGCAGAGATCAGAGAATGCCGAGAAGGTGCGTCGTGAGGCAGAAGAGAAGTCGGCTGCTACTGCCAATGGCCTTGCTGGCAAGCATAGCGAAGACCTGGCCAAGGTCGAGGCCGAGAAATCGGACTTGGAGAAGAAATACAAGGAGGCTAGCACGCAGTTGCAGGATCTCCAGGAAACCCTCGCTGCTTCGGAGGGTAGCAAATCAGAACTCCAATCGGTTCTCAATCAGCTCTCGGCCTCCCAGGAAGAATTGTCGCAACTCAAGAGTAAGCAAGAAGCCGTGACCCAGGAGCTCGAAAACTCCAAGGCGCAGAACCGGAACATCGAGGGCAAGCTATCCAAGGGCGAGAAAGACCTGAACGATCAGATCGACAAGAACATGGGACTGCTCAACCAGCTGGGAGAAGTCGAGTCTGCGATTTCGGCCAGCCGTAAGCGGGTCCGCGAGTTGGAAGCTGAATTAGCAGCCTTGAAGGCCGACAAGGACAGCACGAAAGGATCAGTAGGCTTGGAAGGAAGCCGATGGGCGGACGACGCCAAGAATGCTGAAAACGAAGCTGGTCCACCGGCAGCCGAAGGTGAGGACCTTGGTTCATCTATTGAGGGAACGGTGGGACATCCCCGTTTAACATCCTCTCCGGACTCCCTGTTTTTATTCATCTGAAGGAAATTCTGAATTGCGCTAACAGGAGCAGATGGCCAGCATTCAAGAACAGCTTAAACACATTCGATCAGCCAACGACGACTGGACAGATGATCATCGACGGTATGCCTCCATATCTCCTGAATATATCAACAAGCTAATTTGGCAGAATGCTCCACGAACTCGAGCAGCTCTCGCGACGAACCTCGCCAGCACCACGGAGCGAGTCTGCCACTCCGCCAACGGAAAAGTCGAAACCTGCGTCTGATGACAATCGCAATGACGAGGGCTCGTCATGAGCAACTAATCTGTATAGAATCTGTCCTGTTGGCTGTGACAAGTGATATCATCGACCTTAGTTTTGGATTACGCCAACTATTGTATTGGCTTTTGTATGTAATAGCTTCAGGATACCCTGTCCTATATATATTAATACTTTCTTCTGTCTTTAAACCGGTCATTGTGAAGAGCACAGCGTAGTATATCAAATGCATATTAACGTAAGTACATGATGTGTGTATATATACTGGTTCTGGGTATCACAAGTCAAGGTTGATAGCACGCAGAACCTCCGAAGTCTTTCCAATCCATAGATCACATCCATTATATGTATCAAACCACCATCCTCTAACCTAATTACCCCGACCCTTCAAAAACAACGCCCTCAAACCCGACGCAGAAAAACATCCCCATCGCCTCTTAGCTTTCATCATCTTTCGTTCCTCAGCGATAGCTGTACGACTCATTTGAGCATAGAGAGCCGGAGTGAGGATTTCCGGGGGAGGGGTTGGATCACGGTTGATGGCGGTTGCGTGGTCAGTATCGGTGTCAGTATCGGTACCGTAGTAGGCCTCATCATGGAAGGTGTCCTCATTTTGACCGGAAACATGGAATGGATTATGAAGGTCCTTATTATCTATGGGCGAAGACGCCGCGTTCATCCCCCACTTCTCGCCCAAGGCCAAAGGTATAGATGGCGACAGAGGCTCCGGGAGATCAACCTTCTCAGAAACCCCACCTCTACACGCCTCAAACGACGAAGAGGAATAAGGATAGCAACCCGAGTCAACTGGCGATATCAGATTGTCCTGTGATTCGTTCATTATGGGCGATGAGTCCAGATGGGTTGGTGAAGCCGGCGCCACGAAATCCGTGCTTATATTAGAAATAGGATCAAGAACTGGAGCTGGGGCTGGGGCTGGAAGTGGAGTTGGCATGGGTTCGATCCGGAGAACATCGCTCGCGTGCTTCTTGCCCGGATTCCGGGTTCGTACTCTTGTTCTGGAGCATTCCCTCTTTCCATCTTCGCCTATGCTATCTGTGACTTGGACGCTTCTTTGGCCCGAGGACGTAAATGCGTCGCAGAAGGCAGCGTACGAGGTGTATATTGCCTCGTCGGTTTTCTCCTTTTGTCTTGTGCTCTCTAGTCCGTTTGCGATCTCGGCTAGGGCTTCGCGAGATTCGAACCCTTCGTTGTGGGATTTGGAATGGTGTTCGAATTCACCGGGTGAGAGCAGTTGCTCGTTTCGTAGTCGCGGACGGGAAATCTGTTTTGTTACCCAGCGAGAGAACCGCTGGATGGTAGGTTTTCGGCGGAGAGGCTGGAGGAGTGATGCTTGGGGTTTGGTTGTCCCTGATGTGTAGGAAGAGGAGGTGGTGAAGGAGGCGTTGTCGTTGACGATTATTATTTCGGGCATTTTGGGTATTTGTTCCTGCTGACGATAAACTAAGTGTATAGAAGTTAAATGTAGAGTAGAAATATAGATAGACAGGTAGATAGATCGAAGGAAACAGGTCAAGGATATAGATATATCATGAAATAGACTGAGTAAATATCATGAACATCATCTCCAGCCTAGTGGAGCAATGTAGTACATAGTATTATTGGGCAAAGTAGGTAGGGTGGTCAGTCTGGCATGCGGCCACTGTCCTGTGTATATACCCTTTTTACCTGCAAGAAAGCAAGAATGTAGCACACCTGCAGGTATGTAGATCAATGGAATGTATGCAGCCTCAGTCAGACACTCAATAGACCAGACCAGACCAAACCAAACCAAACCGCCCAACCTACCCATAGAATTCTAATAAATATCGAAGCACAACAAAGAATAAGTCCAAATCTCACCCTAATATATGAACGACTATACCGTATATTATGATCACAAGATAAGCCACCCACTGCCCTCCACATCTGCGCAACGACAGCCTCGGAAGCGTCCAAGTACGAGCCCCCAAGCAAACCCAAGCCAATGGCGCAACGCTACGCCCAGGCCACAACGACGCTAACCGCTTTCTGTACCTCCCGATCCTGGCGCGTGCAACGCCACTCGCACTTTCTTGTCTGACAGGCGGATAACGGACTAACCATTCAGGAAGGTGGGAAGGAATAATGGAGGGGAAGGTACGAGGGAGGTGGGAAGCTGGAGGGGGATGCATTCCTGTCTGGCCTGCCAGCATACCTAAGGTAATCTGTCGGTGGCGCCTGATCTGGTTTACCTATCCATTGAAAAGACCTGGATTATCTATTGTCTGTGCAGGTAAAGTCATACAAAGTAGACTGGATGTCTTACGTACAACCAGTCTAAAATAGAACAGGGCCAATAGAATAGAATTTACGGTTAGCGCTAGACAAAGGAGTGATTAGACAGATTGATAATAAATAGCTGCAGCCATTGGAAGTCTTTTCCTAGTGATCTTGGCTGCATATGTAAGACTGACTTACTGTAGTGAGATCTGGGAGGGACAGTGAAACTACTGTGGATTGTATAGTAGTGTTGTGATTAACTTGGCAGGGGACAGAGGTGTGTATGGTTTGACCTTGAATGTAGTAGTCTACATTCTAATGAACTAAAATATAGACTTGATCTAGAACAGGCGATTTATGGACTGCCCCTAGTAGGGAAAAAAAGAAGATATTTAGGGCAAAGACTAGGTTCTTACTAGTTTATGACATGCCATACTAGAACAGCCACGGGTATCTAGCGATATTATGTCCCATCACCCAGGGAAGTTATATAAATCAACCCTCCGCCTGTAACCATCAACTGCTATTTAACACAACACTATATGTTGGCAAGTCTTGCTTTGTCTCCGTTGAGTGCGCTGTCTTCAGAATAATAGTGAATAATTAATTTTGTTCAATTAGCGTTCGCCTCTATAGGTCAGTGGTAGAGCGCTTGACTTGTATCACCTCGATCTGATCATGGCTTTTCTTTTCTTCATTTCCCCACCACTATTGGATGACTATATAGGGCAAGGGTGTTCCTTCCGCTTCTCACCTCTCAAAGAATTTCTACACTAAATTGTATAGCAGTATGTCCCCCAAAACCCCTATTTGACAATCCCCTGGAACGCTGGCCGACAGAGTCCTATAATAAATTGTATGGTAAGTTGTCCAGAGTAGTTTTATAGAAATGTAAGTACGCTCCGCACAGCATATAGCGCTTACGCCGCTGGGGTCCGGGGGTGCTGTTGACCCCTGGTAGTCTCTATTCTTTCTATCTCTGTCTTCCTTCTACGTCTGCATCTCTTCCATCTATGCCTAGCTTCTATCTACACTACTCACTTTTCTGATCTTAAAAGATGCCTTATCGGCGAAAATATTCGACTCCAAGTCGGCCACCTCACTACGTTGAGAGCCAGGAACAGGATTCAGCAATGACACAGTATTGTCGTGAATGTTATAAGTTCCGACCAAAGAGACACCTTTACACCACTTTGCCGGAAGTATCAGTCCTACTTCTTGCCGGGCAGTGGGACTCGTGATGGCTTTTGCAGTTCTCTCCCATGCTGTGGGTGCTGTGATGTCCAAAGCCGGAACAAATTACGTGGGAAGAGTTGGCCGCTAGATACGCCATCAAAGGCTCATTCCTTCGTCCAACTAGCTACATGGCGAAGAATACGGAGAGAATCTAGCGGTTTGCCATAAGAGGGAGGACAGTGATCAAGGAAGTGATGTATGGTCAGGGCCGGGTTAAGTATTCTGGCACCCACAAATAAAGTGTGAAGCAGAGCGCAAGCTTGCATGTATATGGATTTCCCCAGTATCGTTACGCATACATATAAATTGGATGGCCATATAAAATAGTAGGGACCAACCTTTCTCTAAACTACGAGAGCATAATTTAAATCTCTAGTATGCGACAGATGATCAAAAGACAATAATCTTTAGTGGGGAAAAATCAAGCCTTTGCATTCGCATATCAGTACAGGGAAACCTAACTGAATAGGGAAAACCTGTACTAAGGCACAAGACATCAAGATTCGAATATACCAAAACGAACCCAGCGTTCCATAGTGCAATACACGTGTACGAACTGATTTTGAAACGGTACAACGTTGTAAAGACTATCGCGGATCTCTCTGTCCATGTACGGCAGGGTTATCGGCATTTAGATAACAATTAGACTAGTGTTTTCAGTCATATCTCTCATGGCCAATTACTTACTTCCTGTTCATATCCTATTGAAGTCAGGGCCGTATTACCATAGCCATATTATTAGTGGTTGATCACTTACGTCCTGTCCACAGTAAGCCTGGTGGTCCCATGAGCATGTCTACTCGCTAGGTCGAGTACTTACAAGCCATCCATTTTCCATTGCCGTCAATCTTATATTCTCATTGCCATTTCTCAATGCTGATTGAGGTCCTACGAATATGTCATCGTATTAAGCGCTCTATTCATCGCAGCCGTCTCTTCATCAGATTGGTCGCTTACCTCCTGTTCGTATCCGTTGCAGTCAGACCGGTATTCTTTTAGCTATATCCTATCATGGATCAAGCCCTTACAAGCTATCCCATACACCAACACAGTCAGCCCAATATTCACGCAGCCATATCCCAATATAAATAAACTACTTACAAACTGCCCACGCCCCAACACAGTCAGACCTGTATCAGTCACGTTTTCTCATCCAATTAGTCACTTACAGGCTGTCCATATCCGATTATAGTCAGAGTTGTATTCTCAGTTATATTTTCTCATCAGATCAATCACTTACTACCTGTCCATATCCAATCGCAATTAGTCCAGTGTTCTCGAAGCCATATCTCTATGGATGGGTTATTTACCTCCTGTGCACATCCCATTGCAGTCAGCGTTGTATTCTTGGTCTTGTCTGCATATCGGGCCAACCACTTACAACCTGTGTATGGCCCAACCTAGTTAGCCCCGTATTCTCAAAGCCATGCCTGCACATCAGATAGCTTACTAGCTGTTTATATCCAATTGTACTCAGCGCCCTATTCTCACAGCCCTATCTGCTTATTGGATGATGAATCACATACATTCTGTGTATAGCTCATCGCAGTCAGTCATGTATTCCCGCAGGCATACCCCATCATTAGATCAGTCACGTACACCCTGCCTATAGTAAGTCTGGCGTTCTCAGCGACATATCCCATCTTCAGATCTGTTACTTACAAACTGTCCGTATGGCATTACAGTCAATCCTGTATTCTCAGTCCATAACTCAACGGTATTCCGTCACTTACGCCCTGTCGATAATAAGTCTGACGCTCTCCTAGCCTTTGTTTCTCATAATATCAATGACTTACAGCCTGTCCATATCCATTGCAGTCAGCCTTGTAACTTGATTGTTATGTCCACTCATTGGGCCAGTCACTTACAAGCTGTCCACATCGTAATACTGTCAGACCTGTACTCTCACAGCTATACTTCAATAAACAACCATCACTTACAGACTTCCCCCACACATACGCAGTTAGCATCCTACCCTCCCAGCTATAGCTTACCGTCATATCGATCACTTACAAACTTCCCATTCTTCATCGCAATCAGCATGGTATTATCACAGCTAAAATTGTTCTTTAGCAGATTAACCACTTACGGAAACCCTCTATCATTGCAGTTAGCACTATATTTTATCGAGAAATAATAGATCAGGTCTTCATTATCATACCCGTCCTTTTTCGGCATGATCATTCTCCTCCTTTCCTGCGTGTGCCGCTACCAAGACGGGAAAGACAAAAGTAAATAGAATAGTGAGGATCTTCATTTTGTTGACCTCACTTCTGCTTTGACGGAGTTGGAATCTAGATATCTATATATATGTGGAAACCTTGATTGGGAAATCGTAAGACTGGAAGGGATACCCACGTACTTTACCAGAGACTTGAAATTGTTGGAGCTGAGAGATACAACCTAATGAGGAAAGTATGAAGCTGATGGCGAGAATGATGAAATCTAAAGAAGCTGAGTGGTGTGGTCTCTAATAAGGACAAAGAAATCCTAGGTGAGGTGCCAGAAGCTTGATGACTAAGCTCAGCTGATGTGGGCTGATAATGTGCAATTTAGGGCTCGTTCAAGCAAGGAGCGACAGCCGACCAATCCCTTCCCATTTCAGCGGTGTTGTTATAGACCAGGGTCGATTCAGTTTTCCGACTGTGATCTGCAACCTGTTTGGAGAACTAACAGTAGACTTCACCTTTCCCACTCCATCCATTTCCATTCCATACTGGCCCCAGCTAATGGGATAGCGATTTCTCTTACCAAATATAAGCCTCCGCGAGTTTGACGATACCTAACTATTTACTGGGCGCGTGTCTACACTGACAATATATGATGGGATTACCTACGGCGCAGGTTGATAGGAGCTATTCTAGCCAGCTCTCCCATCGGCTCTTGCTTGCTGGCATGTACACTGTACTGCAATGAACTCAAGCCAGAGGGTCAGTAGTGGTGTGTGAAAGGTCTGTTGGGCCTCAATAGTCGGTATGAGTTGTCCCTAATCTTTACGTCTCCACATGTATAAGCGTAAGGAATCAGCAAGGAGGGTGCTGATTATATTTTAACGCCACTCGCTAGGGTGTACAATATACGCATACTATATTTACGGACACAGGAGTAGTTATCCTCGTTACGGAGCACAAACCAACTTCTCTCCCCAAGCTTACCTGTTTCGCTCCTCTTCTCCATCTCTAAGCAACCGAATCCCTCAAGGTATTCGGAACCAAAGCGGTATGCTTCAACACTCTGATTTTCCAGCAGTATCTCTGACCATTTCCAAGAGGCATGTACTTCAACATGATTAAAGCATCTCTGGCAATGCTGGTTTTTGTCGGTGTTAGGGTGGCAGCCTTATCTTGCCCAGAAGAGGACTCCGCCGTGCCCATCTATTTGCCAGACCCGGAAAGTTGTCAGCGATACTATGAATGCTCCAATGGTGTTCCTATCCATTCTCAGTGTGCAGATGGGCTGGAGTTTAACGCGGATCTATCAAGCTGTGTTCAGCCAGATTTCTCAGACTGCGGCTCTAAAAAGTGAAGAATAAACTCATGGAATCTCTTATTGTGAAGTTCCCAGCAAGGACGTCAAGTTTATGCCGTTTATTGTCTGTTATGGACCCCTAGGTGATGTTTAGTTCTTTACTAGAATGAAATACGGATATATACTGATCCCTGTAAGAGTCGGTAATAAATGCGGTACGCAGTCCACTGCAGCAATACACATCTTATTACAAGTAGGGTGTGTTGTTCTCGTCCTAGCATGACGCTTTTGGTTGTTCCGCTCTTTGTACAAAGTCTAGTATTTCGATGTACTGGATGTGTAGTGGTATTTACTGTTCTTTATCATAGCCAGTTGGTCTATACTTTGAATGCAGGTGTGGCTTTCTAAAGCCCAAAGTAACTTATAATTATTATAAGTTTAGAATGGGAAGATAGTGCTGGCTCGACTGATACGATTAGGCTTGTCTAATAAAAATACTGGCTACTATTTTATATAGTAGGCACTATAGCTCACAGGTACAATTAGCTAGCTAACCACGGGCCTGGTTACTATCGAGCGTTCACCTTAATTATGGTATCTACTCCAGAAAAGCAAATAGGACAACAGTCACAGCTGCTACTGCGACAGCTGCCAGCATATAGAAGTGTTGCTGAGCTGCTTCGCGTATTCTAATCCCGTCCAGTCGTCGCACTAGCGTCTTGAAGTCATCTGTGTCATTTCCGGAAGGAAATGGATCGCAGGGTAGCTCCAAGTCTAGGAATTTACACAGAGGCTCCCAGCCATCACGGACATCATATTCTAGAAGCCGTTCCTGCGTGATCAACGACCTGACCATCTCATAATGCTCTATGAAAGCTTGTTTCCCATATTTCCGAAAGTCCCCCCGCGAAAAATAGAACCACATCTGATAGAACATTGCTGCATACTTCGATGCTGTCGGGGAAATTAGCGAAGTGATATATAGCCCGGGGTCGTGATATCTCCAGTCAATTGTGCGTAGAACTGATCTTTTGCGGCTATTTTAGTATAGGTATGACGTTGTTGCGATATTATATATCACCCTACTAACCTGTACCATAAATCTACGTCACGGAGAGTTAGAATCACCTTCGCTTCTGGGTATGTCTCGATCAGCTCTCGAGCAAAAAGCACGGCCGGAAAATCTGTTACAGCCTAGGTGTGCGAAAGGTCAGAATCAGCTATAATTTTGGATTTCTATACCCATGAATGGAGCAAGCAATCAATTACTTACTTGACAGTGACCCAAGAGCTGATCCCACTCTTGCCTAGCAAATGTAGTCGGGGTGCCTCCTTGCACGGGATACTTTGCAGCCAACGCACGTATCCAAAGGTCATTGTCCGGGGGGTTATTAAGTGCGCTATCCATATGATACACATGATCGAATCCCAGCTTTTCTAGTGCCTTGCATATAGACTTGGTGCCAGTCCGACCAAGTCCTAGTACAAGGCACCGCATAGGTACCCTCCTCTTGCATTTTGTTCGATCAATATTGGTAGGAGAATGGGCCACCTCCATAGTAAGGCTTTATTAGTAATTGAATAGTTGTAAAACTAGAGTAAAAGAAACCCCCGGCATGTTTATAGAAACGAGATATATCTATTAGGTAAGGTTGTCTTATCCTCTCGCTGGGAGAAGTCTTAGACAAGCTCTCTCAAAATTCTTGACGTCAAGGTGCAGAAAATATCGCATCCCTTGATAATACAACGCAGGAAGTGCGTGGGTCCGCCGTAGGGGGCGAGTACCGAGCTGCAGCTTTTCCACAACGCGAAAACCTAATCTGAGGTATGTATATTACTTGCCTCTAGCCAAATAACGTGGCCGCTTTCGCGAGCTCTCTTAACGAATGGAAGGATCAGTCGTCCAGCTGCTGATGGGCCTTGGTAAGAAGTGTTTCTCCTAATTAAGTAGAGTGTTCAATGAAGGAGGTCACCTATATGCCGTCGTTTGGCTCCATCAGATAGACTACTTGCCTCTGAAAGACTTCTAGATAAAGTAAAAGCCCTTGAGACCCGCTGGTCATCCTCTTGTATTGTTTGGGTGGTTGTGTCGATGTCCAAACAAGGCGGTACCCTATGTGAACTGTCGGTCAATAAACGGATGTTGCGCTAAGCAGATGCACAATTGTCGTGAGATAATAGATACCACACCGACACTGCTACATCGTCCTGAAGATCCACCAAGATAGCTCCACCAGCCTGTAGGGTCATAATCGCTACCCACGTTATTAGGAGCTTACGGGCGCCCCTAGATTCTTTAACGTTATCTATAAAAATGTAGACTACGTCGGTGAATAGGAATATTACGCGTGAAATAACAATATTTTACAAGGAATACTCCGTAGATAAGAGTTCTATGGTGTAGATGCTTGGGTCGATGGGGCTACGTACACACTGTAGAAGGGCTTCGAACAATTCTAGTCCTCATTTAGAAATCCTCCGGATTCCACTCGCCCTGAGCCTTAAGAGCAAGCAAGCTCTCCCCACGCTTCACAAACTGTCCATACCCCTTCTTCCCAACCAATCCCCCATTTTCGCGATCCCAAACAACCTGACCCCTTAAAATAGTGTACCTCGGCCACTGCCTTAAGGTTCGTCCTTCAAATGGCGTGTAGTCGACATCATGGTGCAGCATCTCATTCTTCAGCTCAAAAGGCGCCAGCCCTCCTTTGGGATACCAGATTACGAGGTCTGCATCTGAAACCCCGGGAATTAAGGCACCTTTTCGAGGATATAGCCCGTACAGCTTTGCAACATTGGTAGAAGTTACCTCGACAAATTTCTGAAGTGGTAAGCGATCCTCTCCCAATACCAACGACAGTCGTGTCTCCACCCCTGCGATACCATTGGGGATGTATTGGAATCGACCAACAGGGTATTCAGGGCTAATGACGGACTTCTTTCCTGTTACTGCGTCGTCGTAGCGGAATGGGCAGTGGTCTGAGGAGAGGATAGTGAAGGTGCCGTTATTCAAACCCTTCCAGATAGCATCGTGATCTTCCGACCCTTCTCTCGGAGGCGGCGCGCAGACGCATTTGGCTCCTTCAAAGCTAGGTTTATCCAAGTCGGCCTTAGTCAAGAACAGGTATTGTGGACAGGTTTCGGCGTAGATTGGGAGACCTTTTGTTTGCGCATCTCGGATATGTTGCGCTGCAGTGGGTGAAGATACGTGCACAATGAGTATAGGCTCAGCAACAAGGGAGCTAAGAGAAATTGCTCGATATGTCGCTTCAGTCTCAAGAGGTTGAGGCCTCGAATTGGAATGATATTTAGGCGCGTGCAGGTTTCGCTTCTCGAGCTGTTTCGTCATCCAATTCAAGACATCTCCCTACTTTGATTAGTTTGCAAAGTGATGAGAAGGGAGGAGTTTTACATTTTCCGCGTGGACCATGGTAGTAATCCCATTCTGTCTCGACGCTAGCAGGACGTCTAGAACTTGGTCGTCCCGTAACTGTAAGGCGGCATAGGTCATGTAAATCTTAACAGATGTGACTCCAGCCTCCTTTAAGGCTGGCAGGTCGGATATCGCTTGTTGAGTCGGGTTCGATACCAGCATGTGGAACGAATAATCGCCGTAACAATTATCCTTAGCTTTAGCGTAAGTCTCTTCAAACAGAGGCATAAGGGTCTCCTTTGATTTGTCCTGTGGAGCGAATGCAACAATGGTGGTAGTACCCCCGGCTACAGCAGAGCGCGTCCCACTCTCGAAAGTATCCGCCGTGCTTCCCTTTCCAAACAACGGTGGCTCCTGAAGATGGACATGGGCGTCGATGCCACCAGGCTGTTGTTGTTAGCCTCGTGGTAGGAGATATGTATTGGAAGGTTATACATACCATTACATAACCACCCTTTGCATCGATGGTCTTCTTTGCGCGTAACGGAGTGCCTTTCGGGGCCAGGAGCGCAATTTTTTCCCCCTGGATGGCGATGTCATACTCAGCAACGTCGGATGCTGTTACGACAACGCCGTTTACAACCACAATATCGTATTCCATGTTGGTAGACATGAACTACTTAGGTTGTTCGTGGGTCAGACCAGAGTGTGTTGTTTTCTCTAGGTCTCTTATCACTAAAGAAGATATGCGGGGTTTATCGGTCAAGCTCTCGACACATGGGTTTCGGCGAACAACAATCCGCCGACAGTGGAGATTGATCGCCATGCCTTCCACGACGCCGGTAACCGACGACTGCCCAATCGAGCGAAGGCGTCAGATACGAGCATTCAACATTTCTGCCTATTGGCATTCCATGCTATGAGTGGGATAATGCAATCAGGTTGCTATAGGCGTTCATTGTATCACCAATACGTATAATAATAAATCAATATGATATCATCTCAGAAAGGAATCGTAGAGTTGGAGAGTCGAAGATTTGGAGACTTTGGAGAAGTTCTAGATATGCGGGGTGCTGACTAACATTTGTGCCTGAGGCAGCTTTATAGATCAAATATTCTCCCCCATCCGTGAATTCCTCCTTTGTCATAACATCCCAATTTAAGCATATCCCACAAAACTGTAGCTACCGTATCCAATACGGGTATACCATATTCTGACTCCCACTGCTCCACCTTTTGAGCAGCCACCAAGTTCGTGCAGAAAGTCGATATAGCCTGCACCTTTCCGCCTGCATCGGTCATGACCTCCTTGACCTGCCTGTCCAGCGTTTCTTCCCCTATATCTGCTATCTGCACATTGTCAGGTATGCCAAGATGGGACTCAGCAACAATTTTATATCCACAATCCTTATAGACCGAAACAATGCGGGACTGAACATCGTCAAGATAAGGCGTAACCAGCGCAAATCGGGACGCCCCGAGCACTCGCAGAGCCTTGTTCAATGCAAGTGTTGACGTTGTAGCTGGTACTCCTGTGGCTTCAGTGATGGCTCTGCAGAGTTTCTCGTCTTGCTCAAATCCAAGCCAGCCGCCGCTGGTTCCTGACCATCCGATTACATCCACTTTTGCATCTGCTAATAGTCGTGCGGCGCCGAGGAGGGGCCCCTCGGTATCGAATTGAGATAATGCCTGTGGGCTCAGTGAGATTTGAGTTACCGGGAAGCGTGAGAAATGAACTGTCACTGAGGGAGACAATGAGGATATAATAGCCGTCGTGAGGGGCTCAAGAGCTGTGTTGGATGATGGGACGAGAATGCCCATTCTAAGACGTTTAGTGTTAGACATGGTGTGGTTACGATTTAGGAAGACTGAGTTGGTGCTGAAGCTGAAATTTGATCCAGAGAGTCGGTACTCTAGTTAATTGAGTATGGGTTGAGGTGGACAAGTCTCGAGCCAACGATGTGTTTGGAGTAACTGATCCAGTCTACACAGTACCTCGTCTACTGCTACGTCCGGCAAGTTGCTTCCGTGCCTTCGGCGAACCCAAGTAGATCAATCAGGATTTCTCCGAGGTGTGGAGAAGTTGGAGTATCGGAAAAGTAAACACCACTCTCTTCGTAGGGCATTATCCTTCTCCTTAAGAAACGTGGTTCAAAATATCCCCTTTACAATCCATCAATTTCCCTCCAAGCCCTTATTACCAACCATGAGCCATCCAGTCCACGCCCATATCAATAGCGACCTCCTATGGTCCAAGATAATGGAGACGTCCAAATTCGGCGGTCTCTCCGAACCACAAGGGGCGATGAATCGACTAGCCCTAAGCGACGAGGACCAGCAAGCGCGGAAGTATTTCATAGCTTATGCGGAAGAGCTCGGCTGTGATATCCAAATCGATGCTGCCGGAAATATCTTTGCGATATGGAGAGGGCAGGACTCGCAAGTCCTACGACCTGACCTACCACCAATAGGAATGGGAAGTCACCTAGACACACAGCCGCTTGGAGGCAGGTTCGACGGCATTCTCGGCGTGCTTGCTGCTTTGGAAGTCATTCGGGCGGTTAAGGAGAGTGGAACGGTTATTCATCGTCCGTTGGCTGCGATTGATTGGACAAATGAGTAGGTAGAACGTTGATCAGTTCCTGTGAGTGAGAGGCGAGTTAACACTTGGGCCGTGTGTTTAAAGGGAAGGTGCCCGATTCCCAGCTATGTGTTCAGGATCCGGTGTCTGGGCTGGAAGGAAATCTATATCAGACTTATACGCTCTTGAGTCCTTGGCCAGCCGAGGAACCACGTTCAAATCCGAACTACAACGGATCGGGTATTTAGGTCCTATTCCCTGTAGCCATGAATCTCCCATGAAGTTATCTGCCCATTTCGAGCTGCATATCGAGCAAGCGCCTCGCCTGGAACGATCTTCAAACACAGTCGGAGTCGTCACAGGCGTGCAGGGCATGCGATGGTTGAATATCACCATAACAGGCCGGGAAGGCCATGCAGGTAGCACTATTCTATCCGAGCGTCAAGACGCTCTGGTAGCAGCATCCAAGCTAGTGTTGTATGTCGAGTCTGAAGCAAAGCGAGTGAACGGCTTCGGCACGGTAGGGTTCTTGAAGCCTAGGACTGAATCACCGAATCAGGTAGTCGGCGGAGTACATCTGATGATCGATTTACGACATCCGGAGAACGATATTCTCGACGAGCAGGAAGCAAATTTCAGATCAATTTTACAGGATTTGAAACGGACGAATCGCATCTCTGACTTTACTTTCGCCCGATCTTGGGTTAACCCCACTGTTTCTTTCGATTCTGACGCATTGCTCTGTGTTCGAAAGGCTGCAGCCAGCACGGCGCCAGGATCGTGGATGGATCTTATTAGCTGGGCTGGTCATGACAGTGCAGAAACGGCGCATGTCTGTCCTACTGCTATGATATTCGTTCCGAGTAAGGATGGGTTAAGTCATACTCCTGCTGAGTGGACTGATAAGGAGCATTGGTATGTGTGACCGGATGTAGATATTTATCTTGTCCCTCCCTTTCCTTGACTTCCCTTCCTTAGGAGAATAAGGCCCTTTTTGTGCTGATTGTTGAAACTTTGATCAACAGTGCTGTTGGCGCCCAAACGCTCCTGGAATCAGTCCTAGGTTATGACAATTTGTTGGCCGAAAGAAACGCGTAAGTCCTGGATTAAGATAGATGGTTACAAGAAATGTATGTCCGATAGGATTATGATTATCAACTCGCTACTAAGCTCTAGGTAGTATGTCACTGCCGTGTCCTCGGGGTCGGTGGTGCTCTGCTGGGCAAATCTTGCAAAGGTTGTATGGTTGGTATTTGTAAACCTCCATGCAATGATTTTATATATTCAGGAGGATTCTTTGTACCTGTTCCCATAGAAATTAGACAACGTGTTGCAGAAGTAGGATCGTACTCTATTTTAATTTGTGATTATCACCGCGTATACAGATTATGCTTATTATTTGTAGCCTATGCAAGAATATCACTGTCTATGTGGGTTTCTATCAGGTCTATGAGTATGTACGAGTATAGTTTACAGATTACAAACAAGATCATCCAGAAATCCCATCACGACCCAATCCCCAGCGGCCAACTTCCCGCATAGCCTCGTCACCACCTTCAGCTAGACGGCCATCTGCATTAGATGGATTGCTGCTTCCCAGAACACCCGCAACGCAATCCCATCCGTTTCGTCCGCCGCCCCACCGAAGAACTTCATTCTTATACCGTTCTCCAGCTTCCCGATCCACTGCCGCCTTCCCGCCCTGGAAGACATCCTGCCAGACCTTGTTGGCGATAGCTCGGTCAAAGATGTAGCTGTAGTATGTTGCGCCGTAGCCGTAGAGATGTCCGAAGAAGCCCTGCCATGAGGTCGGGGGCTTGGTAACTGGGTCCGGGAGGCTGGAGTGAGTTGAGAACACGCGGTGGTAGATGGAGGTGCTGTCAATGGTTGTCTGGTCGGTTGGTAGAGAATGGTAGGCTTGGTCGACTAGCGCCATTAGGATTTGTGCTTCGTTTTCGACCGCCCCGTAGATGGAGCCGTGCGCGAGACGATCGGACTCCATGGCTCGCATCTTGCTTTCAGAGAGCGGCTCGTCGGTTTGCCAGTGTCGGGCGTAGAGCGAGAGAACTTCTGGAGCGGTTGCGAAGCTCTCCATTAGTACCGAAGGCAATTCGGCGAAGTCGGTCGCGCATCGAGTGCCTGAGATTGATTGTAATGACGTCTGGCCGAGCATCGAGTGGACGGCGTGTCCCATTTCGTGGAACAGGGTGCGTACACTATGCTCGCGCAGAAGGGACGGACGCCCAGACCCATCTGCGGGGGGTTCGGGGAAATCGCATACTAGCGCAATTGTGGGTAACTGGCGGAGTGTCTTTGACTGAGGATCGACAGCGGTGGCCATGCCATCGTTGGGGTGCGACTGCTCCATTGACGAGCTTTCTGCGATTTCTTCGGCGGATATCTCCCGCGAGCATCGGAGAGTAAAATGCGCAGGATTTGGAGGTTTGCCGGGTCTTGTAAACAGGTCGCAGTAGACGACTGCAATGTGTCGATCTTGCTCATCAACCACATCCAACCGCCTTACGTCGTCATGCCATATCTCACCCGGAGCAGTTTCCTGTGGGACAAGACGCACTCCATAGAGCCGGGAAAACAGTCGCGACAATCCCTGCATTACAGTTCCCAGGGAAAAGAATTCAGGAACATCATTTAGATGGCGCGATCGGTTCGATTGAGCGTACTCAAGAACCCGGCGACGAACATAGTAAGAGTGATCCCATGGCTGCAAATCTGACCCCTTCATAGTCTGTAGCTTCCATAGTTCCTCCCGTACAAGCTCGCGGTTGCTCCCAACCAGCGAGGTAAGGAAATTGGACACAGCCTCTGGGGATTTCGCCATCTTATCGTTCAACGCCATGTGACCAAAGGTTGGGTATCCGCTCAATTTGGCTAGCTCTGCTCGTTTTCTCAAAAGCTCCTCTAAACGTTGAATTTGCGTAGTGCTCGAGGTCCGTGAGGCCAGGTAAATCTCTCTCCGGACGGACTCATCGTGTACCGACCGCAGCGCCAGTCGCGGGGCCATGCCAACAGTTGGAATCGGGACCGTCCTGTTCCACCGTTTCATCTGTTGAATCATAACCGGATCCATACCCTGGAGGCGGTTCATATTAAAGACAATGTGAGATTTGGCCGGTTGAGCACTGCTGATAAAGGTCGACCCCAGCTGGCTGATTTCGTTGGACAAATTCACGAACCTCGACCTGTCTTGCGGTGACATGTGAATCGCTGAGTTGGCAAAGTCCTTCAGCAATATCGTCGCAACAATCTTCTCCGCCTCGGACCAATGGGACGTCACATCGGGATTGGATAGTGCTATCTTGAGCTGGTCATGGAGGCCCGTGGTGGTATTTAGGATATTCATATACTCAAACATGAGGCTATAAGCCTGAGTAGCTGCCTCCTGGACAGCAGGATCAGGGTGTATTGTGCGCATAAAGTCGGACAAGTCGATCACTCGACAGAGCAGATCGCTCAGTCGGTCCAAGTTCTTTGCCATGTGTCTGTATTCCTCCACGCTAGACGCTTCCAGCACTCTGGACACGATCGCTTGGCATTTCAGAAGTGAAATATGGGCAAATTTTCTAAACCCATCAGGTTTTGTGAGGTATTGATTCTGTACTAATCCCGTCCGCTTCGACGATGATGAGCCGCGCAACGAAAAGTCATGCCAAAAGCTTTCGGAATCGAAAACCCGCCGTAAAGCATCATTATCCTGGGTCTGTTTCTGTGAGGGAATGTAGGCAAATGGCTGAGTGGGATTCGGAGAGGTCGCGGATTCAAAGTAGCGTTGGGATTGGAGACTTCGTAGGCTCTGAAGACATTTACGGCATGTCCAAGGCCGTCGCCGTAATGGCATTAACATTATTGAATATACAGAATAGGATAGAGAATAGAAATAAAGAATGGAGGGAGTGAGAAAAGAGGAAAGGGAGAAGTGAAGGTTGACCCGCGGACAATGACGGAGCCCGACTTTTCTCAGAGCCGAAAAGCCGCGAACTTCGCTTGGCTCAATTGAATCTTCTCCTACACCTTGACTGCTCTTTCTCTCGTCTCCCTGCTGCCATTGGCTTCTGACTGTCAAGATGTCATTCCGGCCAATGCTTAACCAGGTCTGTCTCCCTTTTCTACTCTTCATACTTTCGTTACTGACTCCAATAGCGGACTGTGGCTCCGATCGCTGCCACTCTCCTCGCTGGTAGTATAGTCGCCTACCCCAAACAGACTGTCTTTGCCGAAGAACCTCGAGACACTGTATGATTTAACACCAATCGACAAACTCAAGCTCAACAGCTCTAACAATAACCCAGAGAAAACCCATCTACGATGACTACCCGACCGAGACCCCAGCCCCAGCAGCCATCCCCAAGCCCACGCCTCCAGCTCCAGCTTCCACAGTTACCACGTCTCCTCCATCGTCTCCTACCCCAACCGACATCTTAACCGCTCAGGTTCGACAAGCTCGTCTCTTCCTGTACTCTCAATCCCTCGCCGCCGAGAACGGCTTCAACGCCTTCCTCTCGCGCGCCCTCAACATCGAAAACGCCTTCACCAACACCGTCGCATCTCTCGCTCCCTCCGCTGAGTCGGGAGAGCGTCTCCTCCCTGGTGGTGTTTATGTCGTTGTCGCCGCCATGGCCGGGTCGATTGTATCCCGGAACAGGGGTATCCTTCTCCGCACTGCGTCGCCGCTTGCATTCGGCACTGTTGCCGCCTGGTCTCTTCTCCCCGTGACTATGCGGAATATCTCGGACCTGGTGTGGGAGTATGAGAAGCAGGTTCCTGCTCTTGCTGAGCAGCATTTGTTCCTCCGCGAGAAGGCGGAGCATACCTGGCACACTGGGATTGCGCACAGTGGGATGGCCAGGCAGCAGATGGAGGAAAAGATTGGGGATGCGAGGAAGAAGTTGGAAGAATTGGTTAGTCGGGGTCACTGAGTTGTGTTGATTTAAGCGGTTGTTGCGCGCCACTGGAAGATTTGGTCTTCTTCCAATCATTGCATATGTACTGTTAGAATCTAGATTCAAGGCACAGTTCCCTTTGTCGTGTTACAGAGTGTTATTATATTTCCCCGAAATATCTAGTCATTGTGAACCTAAACACTAAACCGTAGGCAAAGTCACCAATGTGATCGTAACTCCTGACACTCATGCTAATATACAATAAACACCTCATCCATGATTTATCATTCCTGACCCTGACCCGCTGACTCCTCCCCACTAGCTACAGGAGCAGCACTGGCAGAACTAGGAGTCGATGTGCTCGCCTTTGGAGGCGGAGGAAGCGGCGTCCCCTTCCTTGACGGCGCAAAATCCTGTTCCCGACTCTTCATCTCCGCCTCAGCAAAATACTCATCAAACGCCTTATTAGGCGAAACTGATGGGTGATGACGGGCCTTAGCTCCACGTCGACCTGCTGGCGGTTTATCCGGCGAGGGAGATGAAAGAGGAGGCGGCGAAGCCATATTCGCCGGGACCAAGAAGTTCCCTGGCCCTGCCATAGTCGGGTTTGAAGGATCGACTGCGGCAGAGGTGCCATCGTCCCTTGTCTCAAAGACCACTTCGCCGGGCCCTTCTACTTCCTCACCGAGTCCAACAGGTAGTCTGTGTAAAGCCCCGTAGCCTAACTCGGCCCCTAACGCGCCTTCTCCACCCCATCCTCTTGTCGGTACTAGCTCGACCTCACGTACGACGTCAAATTCACTGTTGTATACCCATAGAACGAGAGTTCTGTCTAAATGGTCTTCAACCAGTTCTCCGAGCGCGGATTCGCCTCGTAGGGTTCCGCTTGGTGTTCCGATGATGTAGTCTGAGTGGGGGAGTAATCCGGCACGATAAGCTGGACTGAGAGGTGATGGAATCGAAAGAACATGCCAGATATGCTGGCTAGAAGAGAGCGGAGCTAATTGAAGTGCGAGACCAAGGGAGGGG
Source organism: Aspergillus sclerotialis (assembly GCA_003589665.1). Lineage (NCBI taxonomy): Eukaryota > Fungi > Ascomycota > Eurotiomycetes > Eurotiales > Aspergillaceae > Aspergillus > Aspergillus sclerotialis. The sequence continues at coordinate 59,068 of MVGC01000062.1, forward strand.
TTGGTAGCGGCGATGGGTATAGAAACGGTGTGTATTCGTTGGCCCTGAGATACAAAATCAGCCTAAAGAAGGTTCAAGTGTGTGTATTGTGTTACCTTAGCACTCCAGATATCGAGAGAGACACTTGCGCCGGCGCAATTGCGAACTTCCGTCGCGAAGAGGTTTGGATCTGGGTCTTCCTACAGCTGGGTTAGTGTCAGCCTCGATAGCAGGGGACTACTGTACGCACAATAAGATGTCCATTTATACCAACGACAAAGTCAAACCAAGGCTCTAGAGGAAGTTCCGGGTCTTTATTGCGGAGAACTTGGAAGCCGAATGCATTCTCACCTGAATCATTCCGGGATGGCGATGGTGAGGAGGGCTCACCGTCTAGCCGACCAATGAATCTGTTGAGAGCACCAAACATGGTCTGATTATGTTTTATAACTATTCTGGGTTGAGAGACAAACAAAGGAAGGGTAAACAGGATGATGTGGACAGCGAGCTGGTCTCTTGGGTGTAAACAATGCAAACTCACTTATCAATTATCGATCGTCGCAAGTTGGAACTATTCGACTTTCTCCAACTACAGCTTGATAATGCCATTTTATCTTGCAAGTAGTCACCATGTCTGAAGAAACTGAAGAAGCTCCGCCTGATGTTCACCACTACCAGGACAGATCCGAAGTACCATGGGATATTCAAAAGTACGTCTCCTTTCCGGGCACTCTAATCACCAAGCTAATTCTTTCTAGTTACTGGGCCCAACGCTACAAGATCTTTTCCAAGTTTGACGAGGGAATCTGGCTGACCGATGATGCGTGGTTTGGAGTTACCCCCGAACCTGTCGCCAAGTAAGTAATCTTTCCCAATATGACTTGCGCTACCATTTTGGCATCCCAAACTGACAACTTCTAGCAAAATCGCTGAGCATATGGCCAGCTCCGCTCCCGCAGGATGTAGTATTCTCATAGATGCATTTGCAGGAGCCGGTGGAAACACCATTGCCTTTGCAAAATCCGGCAGATGGAAGCGTGTGTACGGCATCGAGAAGGACCATTCTGTCTTACAATGCGCAAAGCACAATGCTAAGATATATGGAGTCCAAGATAAAATCACTTGGTTTGAGGGCGATTGCTTTGAGATCTTAAGGAATCAGCTTAAAGTACTGGCACCGTACAGTGCTATTTTCGCGAGTCCTCCATGGGGTGGTATGTTTTACTTATTCCCAGATTGTTCTGTGCATTTTCGCGTGCTCTACGCAGCGACTATGAACTAACCTTTTCAGGTCCTGGATATCGCTCAGATGACGTGTTTAACTTGCGTAAGATGGAACCCTACTCACTGCAATTTCTACGCAGCGAATTCTCTTTGTTTACGGAAAATATGGTCTTGTACCTCCCGAGGACCTCGAATTTGAAGCAGCTAGCAATGGAGGTCAAGGATGATAAGAAAGTAATGGTGATGCATTATTGTATGGAGACTAGTAGTAAAGCGCTATGCGTTTACTATGGTGGGTTCAACATGCAATGAATGGCTGGATTGTATAACACAACAATTATTGTGGTTTTTCTACGGTGTTGGGGGGATTCAAAATTACAGTACAATGGATAGGAAAAACAGGAGTTAATGGATGGATAGGGTTTTATCAATAGATTCATTCTACTTATTGTTTCATGGACATTTCTATTGTGTTCTAATCTGTTACTGTATGTATACCTACTGAAGTGTTTTCCCAAAAGGGAATAGTGGCATCATGGATGTTCTCCAGCCAAACTTGACTTTCAACCGTCAACAGTTCTTTTCTCTCTCCTCTCTTTCATCACTTTTTCTATTTCCTCCCTTTCGCTTCATTTGACATAATACACTTCCTCTTATCGATTTATTCATTAAACCGAGCTGGACTCGATTTGTAACCAATCCTACTTCGCTCAAACTCTTAATCCCATCCAGCCCCTCGACCACCAAACACTAGAACTTTTCTGTCAGGTCAACTGTATACCTGGGCCACCATGCCTCACGCCGAAGACCAAGAGGTCTCCGATGGAGATGATGACTTCAACAGACTTATGCGACACCTTACCGGGGGTGGTTACGAGCAAGATACGGGACAGTTTAATTTCATAGACAGTGATATGGAACCCGGTGAAAAGGCCGACGACGCGGTGGATTATGCCGATTTCGACTTCGATACTGATAGTCTTCCTGAAGAGGAGACTTCTTCGCGAAGACCACCTACGTCTGTCCCTCCACCCGCTGCTCCCGCCGCTCCTCCGACTTCTGTTCCTCCCGCTCCTGCTGCTCCTACCGCACCCACACCTGCTATTTCTCCTACTGCCCTTCCCGCGCCTCCCGAAGAGGAACCGGCAGCCCCAGAAGAACCAGTTGAAACCTTGTTTGCAACGGAAGAGGATGGCCTTTTTGAAAGCCGCGAAGATGCCGAAGAGCCGGTCGATGAGTTGGCGGAACTCTTCGGTGAAGGGCATGTCTCGCCAGAGCCTGATCAAATGGATGCTACAAGGGACTTGTTTTTTGAAGATGAACATCCTCCAACTGCGCCAGAGCCTGTTGAACCACCAGCCGCGGAACCTGTACGCGAACCTATACCCGAGCCCAGGCACGAACCCGTACCGGTCGAAGAGGTCGCGGATCAACCAATGCCTGAACCGGAGCCCTCTGCTGTTGAAGAGGAGGAAGAAATGGACCCTGCGACTCTTCGTGCTTGGAAATTACAGATGGAACTGTTTTCCATGTCTGCTCGTGGCCCTGAATATCACCCCCCTGCGCCGCCTGAGAACTTCGATGAGCTTCTATTTTCGTTATTCCCGTCATTCAACCGCAAAGATCTACCCCGTTGGCTAAAGCTTATTCCTCCTAAGAAGGCGTACTTTGTTGGAAAACAGCCTTTTAAGCCGCCGAAACCCGTTTTGCCGACAAAAATCCATCTGGAACTCGCGCAAGACCAAGAGAGAGCCTTTAATGCAAGCGGTCAGGGTTTTAAGCGCACGTTGGAGCCGGACCATTTGGGAGTTGTGTCTATTGAAACCCCAGAGGTGGAAGATGATTTTGGCGAAGATTTTGAGCAGGAAACAGACGACGAGATTCTCCCTGGAGGAGTAACGCTGCAGGACCTTCGAGTTATCTGCGCTGATTGGGATGTTCCGGATGAGCCTGTGCCCATCGATTTGGATCAAAAACCACCAGTTAAGGAACAAATTAAGGAGACACACGAACTTGCGGAGGACGATGATGACTGGTTCCTTGAGACTACAAGACCTGCGAAAAAGCGCAAGACCGGCAGAGATCCAAGCGAGATTGTTGCCCTTTCGCATCTTGACGTTCCAATTGCCGACGATTTAGAGGAAGCGACTTCCCGTATTGCTAAGAAGGTCACAGTTGACATGAATGATCCTCATCTACTCATCGATCAGCGTGAGCCAGACTCTGCTCAGAGGACCAGGCCTCTAGCTTCTGTCAGAGACGAGGTGGATGCTTCTGTCAATCGACGCCTCACGCAGCGATATAATATTTCGAACGATTCAGCATATGACATGCTGAAACAAAATCATCAAAACAAAATTCGAAATACCCTTGGAAATGTCACTTTGGAGCATGCTATGCCAGCATTACGATTACAGTGGCCTTACTACAAGACGGAACTTGCGAAGGCCGAGGCCAGATCTTTCCACCGTCCCGCGCTATCTTTCAGACCGGGCCAGACAGTTTGGTTCAAGAATCCGGCCTACGTTAAGCGCAAACACCAAAGGGGAAAGGATGTACGAAGTCTCTATGATTCTACCAAGTCTTTATCGTTGGGCGATAACTCAAACGCTTTGTTGGTCGAGTACTCGGAAGAAGTGCCATTTATGCTATCAAATTTCGGGATGTCTAACCGCTTCATCAACTACTATCGAAGGAAGAACATGGAAGATCCCACTCGCCCGAAAGCAGATATTGGCGAGACAGTTGTTCTTCTCCCACAAGATAAGAGTCCGTTCTCTATTTTTGGGCATGTTGACCCTGGTGAGATCACGCCAGCGATCTCGAACTCTATGTATCGAGCACCACTGTTCCCACAAAAAGCAAAATCGACAGACTTCCTGGTAGTACGTAGTACTACTGGCACCGGTGGCAGCGACTACTTCATTCGGAATATTGAGAACCTCTATGTTGCTGGACAACAATTCCCATCCGTCGATGTTCCCGGACCCCACTCAAGGAAGGTCACAACTGTGGCCAAAAATCGCATGAAGATGCTTGTGTATCGATTATTGAAACGGAGTCCTGATCTGAGACTGTCCATAAGCGAGGTGACGGCCCACATCCCTGGTACGACTGATATGCAAAATCGCCAGAAAGTAAAGGATTTCCTTCAGCATGACAAAGACTCGAAATACTGGGTTCCTCTAGAACGAACTATGCCTGAGTCCGACACCATCCGCTCATGGGTCCATCCTGAAGACGTGTGTCTTTTGGAGTCAATGCAAGTCGGCCAACAACATCTCCAGGACACGGGGTTTGGAAACGATGCTGAGACTGGAGGCGATGACGATAACGACGAAGAAGGCGAAAGTTTCGAACAACAGATGGCCCCCTGGAAAGCCACCCGCAGTTTCTTACTAGCATCTCAGGGCAAAGCCATGCTCAAGCTCCACGGTGAAGGCGATCCCACCGGCCGCGGCGAGGGCTTCAGCTTCATCAAGACATCCATGAAAGGAGGCTTCAAGCCAGTGGGCGAAAGCGTCGAAGACAAAATCGAAGGCCAAAAACTGAAAGAACAGGGCGGACACAGCTACAACGTCGCCAGACAGCAGAAGGCATACGAGACATCCATTCGGCGAATCTGGGAAGCGCAGAAAGCCAGCCTGTCGTCGACAATCGAACACGATGACTATGAGAGTGACAGAGACCAGGAAATGGAAGAAGAAGAGGACTTTAATAAACCCACCCCTCGATCGGAAGCCACGCCAGCATTCCGCCGTGACGACGAGACCGGCAGCCAGTTCAGCAAGATGAGTATGAGAAGCCAGAAAGGAAAAGTCCTGCGCATTGTTCGGAAATTCCAAGACCAGGAAACCGGCGAGATCATTCAGAAGGAACAGATGGTTTGGGATCCTCGTGTTATTCGACAATACATGCAACATCGCTACAGAGTTGAATCAGTATCTACGAAGTACGTTATTTCCCCTCCTCTCCCTTCCTGTCTCTTTTCTCTCCCCTCAGAGCAAACACTAACAACAATATACCTAGACTCGAATCCCTCGCCCCAACAGGAAACAAAGATGTCGACGAACGCAACAAGAAACTGTACGTACACCCTACCATTCATATCCTCAATACCCTCTTTTAACCTCTTGTTCTTCTACCACCAACCAACTAACTTGTCATTCTCAGAATCGAAAACGAACTCTCCCGCCTAAACAGAAACAAAGAACGTCGCTTCGCCCGCGAGAAACAAAAAGGAGTACCCGGCTCGATGGGCTCCCCAGCAGAAGGAGGAGGCCCATCCAAACCAGCGGGAACACAGAGGAAATGCGCGAATTGTGGACAGGTTGGACATATCAAGACTAATAAGAAGTGCGTTGGCCTCTCCTCCCTTTCCCTCTTTCCTGATTCCACTTGTGCCATTTTGTTCCCTAGCTCCAACCCATCCTACCGAGTGTCTTTGCAGAACAACCAAACTAACATGCAAATCAACAGGCTCTGCCCAATGCTGAACGGAACGATGAAACCCGAGGATAGAATGGGCGATTCTGCATTCGCGATGGGTGCTCCACCGGCTGTTTAATCTGCAATTACAACCAAAATCTTACTGGAATGGGATAATAGAATAAGTTAATCAATCAATCAATCGATGAATCAATCATCATCATGATGAATTAAAAATGCCTAAGAATAATCTAAGTCTAGCAGAAATCAAGCATCTATACCAACGGCGCAATCAGATCAGACTCAAGTGTACAGATCAGCCAGATGACTCTTTGGAACCATAGACCTCCCTCTTTCAAATTCTAACGCCGAAGTCACAGGTTTCGGTCGAAGATATGAGTATCCCAAAAATGCTCCGTCCTTGCGGATATCCAAAGCGGTTTTTCCAATTTTTTTGTCGCGCAGGATCTTGTCCCTCGCTCTTTGCTTTTTTACTTCATCATATGTTTTTGGCGCCACGGCTCCGGAGCAGTATTCTCCAGGCTCTGGGGCATTTTCAGTCTTGCTTTGGTCAGCTCCCACACGGACTCCATCAGCATAGCGGGAAATCTCCGGCTCTTCAGACGTAACCGGATCCCTGGCCATGGCATCATACTCGCCACAATCATCAAAGTATCTGATGTCTCCCCACCCCTTCACCTTAGGCACAAAAGGTGGACGAGACTTGTGGATGTTCTCCCAATCAATACCGGCGAAGAATGGGTGAGCCTTGATGTCGACTGCATCGTTTTGATAAACATAGTAAGGTCTGGTGGCTTTCTCAATCTGTTCCTTCTTAGATAATGGGTCCAATTTGGCCTGACGAGCCAACCACTCGTCCACAGCCCGATACTGCTTGGAGCAAAGGCGGAACTCCCGGTCCTGCAAAAGCTGAGTGATGAGATCAACCGCCTCAGCAGAAACAAGCTTGTCACTAGGCTTGTCATTAGGGAAGTACAGTGTCCCGAGATGGTGCTGGTCGGGTCAGTCAAGTCGACACGTCTGGGGCAAAGACAACTCACAAGGATCTTCAGCTTGGTGGTCTGTCGATCTTCACAGGCGAAAGGCGTATAACCATATAGGCACTGTCAAGTGTTAGACGCTCCCAACGTTGATTTGGTCTGACGAGACATACTTCAAAGAGGATGATTCCAAAACTCCACCAGTCACATCTTCCATCATAATGTTCTCCCCTGATGACTTCAGGTGCCATGTACTGACTCGTCCCAACGACACTCTTGGCAAAAAGCCGTCTTCCAACCTGGTACTCATATGCAGGATAACGTCTCGAGTGTCCTGGAATATATGGGGCATCAAAGTCGTACAGCAATTCCGGCTGATTCCGGCGCTCAGCTGCCTCCTTCTGGTCAAGGCCGTCCCCCTCGACCTTGATATCCAACAATTTCACCAAGTCATAACGATGGCTGTTGTAGTAACTCTGATCATGCGCCCAGTGTCCGTTAAAAGCAAGTCCAAAGTCTGAAATCTTCAAGTGCCCCGACGGAGAAATGAGGAAGTTGTCTGGCTTCACATCACGATGAATCCAGCACAGCCGATGGGTCTCCTCCAAGCAGAGAAGCATCTCCGCCATGTACCATTTGGCGACGGGTTCAGGGAGGATATTTTTGCGGATCAACAAACCAAGGAAATCACCTCCGACCATGTAATCCATGATGAGATAAAGATTATTCCTGTCCTGAAAGCTGGCAATCAAAGGCACGATCCATTTGGATCTTTCCGACCGAGCGAGCAGATCTCTCTCTGCGCGCACATGGCCCTCCTGACTGTTGCGGATCATCTCAGACTTGCGGATGACTTTCATCGCATACACATCCTTCTTCACGCCGACCATCACCTTCCGACGTACACTATTATTGGACTCATCCTCGCTGTCATGTGTGAAGCTGAGATCCTCTGGTCCCCACTGCCCAAATTCTCTCTTCTCACGTACAAGACGTACAACACCGAAGCTTCCTCGTCCCAACACCTCAATGGGTTCGTACCCAGCATGCGAAACCATATCTTCAGCGTCCATCATGTTGGAATTGGACTTGAGGACTCGGCATTGACGGAGGTAGTCACTCTCTTGCCTATACCATCTCTGACGGACTTCTTCCTGTTCATCAACAGTAAGCGGAAGCGAGCGCATATGAGCAAGCAATTCCTCTTTACGTTGCTCCCGTGGAAAAGGCCCGTGAATAAAATCATCAAAGCGTGTTTCAAAGTAGACCTTCGCATTGGCTGTTGCTTCCGCCGTTGCAATTGTCGCCGACGCAAAAGGTGACTCGCGGATTGGCGAAAGCACATGGCCACTGTCAGCATACTGACTCTCATTCTCAAACAATGATTTAGACCGATTGGGTGACGGTTCCTCCGAAGTGGGAGGAGTCGACTTCGTTCCACTCGTTGGTGACCCACTACAGCTGGTGGGTGTGGATGGATCAGTGCTATCATTTGCACTGTCTCCCTGGTTCCCGAGGCATTCAGGGCCGCAGCATGATACTGAACAATCTGAATGCTGGGGCGGGACTTGAGATGCGCACGATGGATAACGGTTGATTTTCCGAAAGTCGAGGACAACTTCTTCGACAACCGTTGTGCAAAGCCCGGAGACGACTTGGTCCGGCGCACATTCAAAGGAGTGGATGGCATGGCCTCATCAGTCTCATAGACTTGTTGAGTTCCCATATTAGAAACCTGAAAGTTGCTGGCTCCCTTCATCCTCCGACGAGGAGGGGCCAATGAGCTCAATCGCTCTGGAATGGGAAGCTGAGTTTCGTACGATGCGCAGGATGTTCCGTTGAACTTGCGTGCGTACCAGGGTTCCGGATGAATAGTAGGAAACAATTTGTAAGGACTAGAAGGACTCGGAGGACTGGTAGGACTAGCAGGAACAGTACGACCAATATCATCCGCAGGAACTGTGCCGATGTCCTGAGCCGGACCATCGACGTTCAAATTTGGATTCATATCCAAAGGGCGTCCGCACTCGAAGGGACGTTCCTTAGCGACTGATTATCCATCCATCAGTCAATCATGCCCATGGCAGCCAAGGAAGACGGGAAGAGACTAACCGTTCCAAGAGCCACGAATACCAAGTAAAGATAACAATTTCGAACCACTACGCCTGAAGCGAGCCTTGAGTCTATCCTTCACCAAAGGATGATTTCCAGAAGAATCGGAAGGAGATCCGTCCGACACAGTTGAGTCACTAGGAGACTGCTGGAGGTTGTCGTCGACAACTACAGGACGCTTGGATGACAGCCAAAGGCCAAAAGCACCCTTATGCTTGTCTTTGTCTATACGGGCAGCCGCCATAGTGCAAGCAGGCTCGGAGGTGGGAATGGGTAATGAAAGATGGTATGAGTGAGATGTGTGAACTTTTGGTTGCCAGCTACTGTTTTGAGACCATGAAGAAAGCTAATGAACGAGAAAGTGAGAGGGTTGGTTTGGACAGAGAGAGTTGTAAGGACAAGTTCAGTTCAGAAGGGGGAGGGCATAAGTAACTGGAAAAGGCCGAGGATGAAGGAAGCTGCAGCTGGAAGGGAAGACGAGGAAGAAACTGAATCGAGGAAGCCATGACTGAGTGGAATATAGGTCATTGCGGCAGGAGTTTGTACCAACAGTATATGATAAAAGTGGTAGAAACCTAGGTGAAGGAAGCTGCGGACGGGGAGGTAGAAAGATGTAGCAGGCACTAAAATGAGGAAGTTACGATTGGAAGGACATTGAAGCAAGAGAAATTGTATTATCACAGTACCTAGAGCCACAAGTTTCACACGATAAACAGACAGATGGCCAGAAGTAGATACATATGGAGATCGAGACTTGGATTCCTGATATCCTCACCCCTGCTGAAATGCATCACAGTGCAAAAGTAAAACAAGTCGGATATCACAGGAGCAATGCAACTGAAACTCCACCGAGAACACCTTTTGATATAGAATTCAAGGCATAAACGAACTAGTTATTTTCATGAATGTCGAAAACATTCAAGCTGCAGGCAAACGACTTTTATTTGATTCCAAGCACCTTAACATCGAAGATCAACTTGGAGTTGGGGGGAATGCCAGGAACGCCCTTCTTGCCATAAGCAAGATGAGGAGGGATAGTGATGCGACGCTCGCCACCAACAGCCATGCCAGCGACACCAATCTCCCAGCCTTCGATAACTTCACCCTTTCCGAGCTTGAAGTCGAAAGGCTTTCCCTTCTTGTTGGCTAAATTAGGAAGACTGTTAGTAGAGTAATCAACCTAGAAGAGAATGTAACATACCATCGAAGACCTTGCCATTCTCGAGCTTCCCGATGTACCGCATGGAGACAGTGTTACCAGCTTTAGCTGCAGGACCCTTTCCGAGGGTCTTGTCATCAATCTTCACTCCCTTGACTTCCTTCACACCGAGGGTACCAGTTGTCTTTTCAGATGGCTTCTTTTCCTGAGAGGGAGTAGGGCCCTGTTCCAGGTTCTTCGCGAACTGGACCTTCTTGTCGGACTTCTTGCCGTCCTTAGCGTCCTTCGCCTCCTCCTTCTTCTCAACAGGGGCAGCATCGCCATCATTCTTCTTGAGCTTCTTCTGCTGCTTCTTGCTTAGCGCAGGTTCGCCGTTTGTGGATTTCCCTTTGGCATCCTTGGCAATCAACTCGTCAAGGCCAGCTTCATCATCGGACTCGGCAGCGCGCTTGTTCTTTCCCTTGGCCTCGACCAGCTTGGGAGCCTCCTCCTCTTCGCTGTCAACCTCCGTGACCCTTGGGTTCTCCAATTGGTCCAGGTCGTCGCTCTCCTCGTCCATGTCGACGTCAAGCTCATCCTCATAGGGGCTGAGATCATAGTCGTCTTCGTCATCCTCAACTCCGTAGTCACCGAGACCACCGAGAGACCTCCGGCCCTCATCCATAGGCATAACGTAGTTACCAGTCAAATACACGGTGTGGGTACCAGTAACCTTGAAGAAAATACGTTCATTCTCAGAGACAGTAATGTCAAGAGGCTGTTGGCAGTTCTATGCGTAGATGTCAGTAGCTATAAGCACAATACGTCCATGACGACTTACGTTCTCCGGGTTCAAGGTGCAGACGACAGTCTCATCAAGGTCCAGGCCCTCATCCGACTCGTCATCTTCATCGTCATCAGTCGCGGGGCCCTTGCCCTTGACAAGTTTGGAGATGGCAGCCTTCAGGTCAAATTCGCTATCATCATCTTCCTCATCATCTTCGTCTTCCATTGCATCTTCCATATCCTTAAGGGCAGCCGCCTGCTTGAGTTTGCGAGCCTTCTCCTTGTCACTAGGACCGCCATTGACTTCCTCCTCATCCTCGGAGTCTTCATCCTCGTCTTCATCCTCATCCTCGTCATCCGACTCGTCGAATTCCAAGCCTGGAGGAGGGCGAACAATCTTGAGAGTAGCTCTGGGGCGTTTGCTGGGGTCAGCATCCTCGAGATCTGGTTCCTCGTCAGGATCAACGGCAGCCATGCTAACACGGAACTACGAAAAACACATTAGTCCAAACCGCCAGAGCTACTTGAAGCATGCGAATCAATCTCACCATAGCAGCGGCATTAGGAACCGCCGGGACCATAGCTCCTCCCGGAGGAACCTTGAGCGCGTAAATTGCGACAGGTTGAACACCAGACATATTGGACGAATTGAAAATATAAGGCACTAAAAGAAAGAAGAGAGAGAAATTGAAACAAAGAATGAAAAAGTGAACCGACCGAGGCAACAAAAAGAAGGTCGTCCGGCAGGATGAGAGAAGAAAAGAAAGAAGTTTTTTCTGGCGAAGATCAGCCCGAAATCCGATGCGACAAAAAAATAAATCTGCCGGGCTCCACCGCCTCTTGTCACCTGACTCCGCTCCGCGTTCTGCCGCCACTTCGCGTGTTGCTTTCATCCGATATCTGTCGAGTATACCGATATGCGCAAATCTATGGCCCATCATGGGCTCTTTACTTCATGCAAACTCCAGCGCTGTGCGCAAGCAGATCGAAAACCGTATGTCCTGCGCCAAAGCCCAAACTAGCCACCATTTACATTCCACATGCTTACCAGATCTAGACCGCTTCGATGACGAAGAAGGTGAAGAATACAGCCAGTCGAATTTCGGCGGCTATGGTGACTATTTCCGCCGTAAAAAGATCAAACTGCAGAATTTGGACGCAGAAATCCGCTCTTCGTCCTCCGGTTGCCCCCCGATATTCCGCGGCGTGGTTGCTCATGTCAACGGCTACACCCAACCTTCTCTCCCGGATCTGCATCGTCTAATCGTTAGCCATGGCGGCGGCTTCCTTCAGTATCTTGACGGGAAGACTAATGCCACTCATATAATCGCCAGTTCGCTGACTCCTAAGAAGCGCGAAGATTTCCGGAGATACCGCGTTGTCAAGCCCGCGTGGATAACGGAAAGTATTAAGGCGGGACGAATGCTTCCTTGGGATGATTTCAGGGTAGTGGATGAGGGACAGTCTCAAAAGGTCCTTAAATTTAATAATGGACAACTCTTCAGTCAGCCCAATAGTCCACAGCCAGGCTACAAGCATCAAACCACCGCCAGTTGGTACAACACTCAAGTAAAAGGGTCCGATATGCGCGACCAGGAATCCGAGTCCTCAGGAAAGCCTGTCGGGTCAGAAGCTGTACTTACAACTGATCGAGGATTAAACCAAACGCAATCGGATTATGGCGATTTCCCAAGCTTCACCAACTTCGATGATACGGGAAAAGAGATTTCCGGCGCATCTGAAGGACATGGCGTAGTCGACAGCCCGGCTGACGGGGAGCCAGCGCCTAATGATGCTGGCTTTTCAACCCCGGAGCCGCAAGCAGGCCGTCCTAAAACTCCCTCGCCGCTCGTCCGAGAGCCTCTTCCTTCAAAACCCGAAATGACCTCAGAAGATTACAATGCACAACTCCTGTTAGATCCACGCATGAGGAATAATAGCGTTGTCAATCCCGAGTTCATCCAGCAATACTACAGAGAATCTCGTCTCCATCATCTCTCCACATGGAAAGCCGAGTTGAAAGCCCAGCTTCAGTCTGCAGCGAAAGAGAAATCTCAATCACAAAGTGGCCGACGGAAACCGGTTCCTGGAGCCAGAAGATATATCATTCATGTTGATTTCGATTGCTTTTTTGCAGCTGTCTCAACCCTCAAACATCCCGGATCGATAGGGAAGCCTGTCGCTGTTGCTCACGGGACTGGCACTGGATCCGAAATTGCTAGCTGCAACTACCCGGCTCGTGAACGGGGAGTTAAGAATGGTATGTGGATGAAAGGTGCCCTACAAGCGTGTCCCGAGTTGAAGGTTCTCTCATATGATTTTCCGGCTTACGAGGAGGCCAGCCGGAAGTTCTACAGTGCTATCCTTGCCCTTGATGGTATTGTGCAAAGTGTAAGCATCGACGAAGCTCTTGTCGACATAACTTCAAGATGCTTGGAAGCAGGTGGTTCGGATGGAAGAGGTATTTCCGAGGGATCAATATATCGTGAGCAAGCAAAGGCAGATGAGATTGCTCAAACTCTGCGTGATTTAGTGAAGGAAAAAACTGGATGTGCAGTGTCTGTTGGCATTGGAGGTAACATCCTACTCGCCAAAGTTGCCTTGAGAAAAGCGAAACCTGCTGGTCAATTTCAACTGAAGCCAGAGGCCGTCCTAGATTTCATTGGGAATCTGACAGTACAAGATCTTCCTGGGGTTGGTCATAGCCTTGGTGCTAAGATGGAAGAACTCGGCATCAAACTCGTCAAGGATATTCGGGATATATCGCGAGAGAAACTCCTTTCCAGTTTGGGGCCGAAGACTGGTCTTAAACTCTGGGACTATGCTCGGGGCATCGACCGAACAGAAGTTGGTAAGGAAGTCATGAGAAAGTCAGTTTCGGCTGAAGTCAACTGGGGCATTCGGTTTGTCAATCAGGACCAAGCTGAGGATTTTGTGAAATCATTGTGCGATGAACTGCACCGAAGACTGGTTGAGAATTTGGTAAAGGGCAAACAGTTGACCCTGAAAGTCATGCGAAGGTCGGCCGATGCACCACTGGAGCCAGTAAAACATCTCGGCCACGGAAAGTGCGATGTGTTCAACAAAAGTGTCATTCTCGGCGTTGCGTCTAACGACCCTGAAATCCTTGGGAAAGAAGCCGTTTCTATGCTTAAAAGCTTTGCCATTTCTCCTGGTGACCTAAGGGGAATAGGGATACAAATGACCAAACTTGAACCTGTCAACTCAGGGACCGATCGTCCTGAAAGTAGCCAGCGGCAGCTCAACTTCAAGGCATCGCCTGTCCGAAGAAAGACTGAACAGACTGTCGACCCTGACAATTTGGATAGTCCTCGTAAAGGAGACTCTCAATCTGTCAATCATGGCCCGACCCTAGATGACAGTACGCAGAAGCCTTTGAATATATCAGGCACTCAGTTTATCATGCCGTCTCAGGCCGATCCCAATGTCGTTTCTGAGCTTCCTGGAGATATCAGGTCGAGACTACTCTCACAGCATAAAGCTCCACAGAATTCCCGGTCTGAATCTCCGTGTCCACAATCTCGTAAACGACCAGCTACTACAGAGCTCCCACCTCAGTCCCAATTAGACCCTGAAACAATGGCAGCATTGCCGGAAGATGTGCGTGCAGAAGTCTTAGCCTATTATAACCCACCACAAAGACCTGCAGAACAACCTTCAACCTCTTCAGCCTCTACACGACAACCGCCTCCTCCCTCAAGAGCGCCCAAAACAACAATCCCCACGAAGAAACGACGCGGTCGGCCACCCTCAAAACCATCCGGCAATATGAAACTCACCCAGACAGGCTTTGGCCTTGCCCGTGAGAGTCCATCGACCACCGCCCACCAACCATCAAGACAACCCTCTCCATCTCCAGAGGAATCTGAAATATCCGAAGACTTCCTCGCCGCACTACCAGAAGACATCCGGCAGGAAGTCTTAGAAGAACATCGAAGATCCCGTCCCCTGCACTACC
>MVGC01000063.1:0-73098 GCA_003589665.1 Aspergillus sclerotialis
AGACATCGTAACTCACCCCCATAAGCCAACCCAAAAACCTCATCCCCAACCTTCAAATCGCTCTTACAATCCTCTCCAAACTCAACAATCGCCCCGGAGAACTCAACACCCATCGTTTTCGGCGCCTGCGGCGGAACAGGGTATTTGCCTTCTCGCTGGAGAAGATCCATCCTGTTCAGCCCGAAGGCCTTGACCTTGACCAGGGCATAGTTTTTCGGCGGGACGGGACGGGGAACGGTATCGGAGATGTAGAGCGATTCGGCGGGGCCGGTTTCGTTTTTTATTGCTTAGATTTTGTTAGCTGGTTCTCTTTTTAGCTTTGCGAAGGGTGGGGTGCGGGTTTGAGCATGGATGGGTAGACGTACCCACTGCACGCATGGTTGCCATTTTGGGATTGGGATAAAAATGAATGAATGGAATGGAATGGACTGGAATGAGCTGGAGCTAACAGTTAAAGAAAGAGGGGGAGGAGACAATCTATATATGTAGAGAAAGCTGGTTGTTGCGGGGCAGGTAGTAGATGGTTTGTAATCGTGCCGAATATCCACTGCGCATCATATCATAAAAATCTATCTATTGGTTACTTGGTAAAAGATACCGTAATTAACCTCGGAATTAATTCTGATAATCTATTTACTTCGACTGAAATCGGGCTGCCAGTGTACTAGCGATATAGTTGCGCTAGGGTTGGTTCTGCTATGTTGAGTTCGATGTAGACGTCATTGATGCCTGAAGGTGAAGGCAGAAAAAGGAAAGCGGGAACCCTACATGGAAGTCAGGTTGGTTATACTTGGAAGGAACGACCTTGAACTTCCCCTATGGTATGTTTGAGAACTCCCATGGCAACCCTACATATATCCTCTTAAGACAAGCGCCAACGCCTAAGGAGCTAGCTACCAGGGAAGGAACTCACCGAGTACCTACGTAGGTAACTGAGCAGTTGGCATCAAATAACCAGACTATCCAAATGTGATAAAAAATACAGGTCATAGAAGCAGCAAATGCATAGGATAGATTCCTATTAGACATTTGGATGATATATTGAGATGCTACACATGCAACCGAGTGCTTAATGTCGTACCCACCAACAAATCATCCCAGGCTAATTCATTGCAAAACCAAAGGTACATAAGATGCTAACCCATAAAGCACAGGCTCCAGAACTCCATGCAGTAAATGATAACAATAACAGACTAATTAAAAAGAATAGAGGAGTGCAAACTTTTCGTGGGAAGAGACTCGCCGGACAATGTGGTCGAACCGTCGATCGAAGACATCTTGATATTGAAACGAAGAAAATAAAATAAACAATCGTAACGTCATAATGTGCGAGATGATCATGCACCGTCGCATGCAAAGCGGGAGGCCATCATACCGAGTAACCTGGATGAAGATAATGAAGTATCCGCTAGTCTCTCTCGAGATTAATCGGAAACGTAGACAAAGTTGTGCTGTTCCGCGGTTTATTACACATCGCAAAAAAAAGCACCTGGTGCTATGGCCCGAGATCAATCAAAGCCATAGCTCCATGTCCACAATAATGGTTTTCTTATTGCGCTCCAACACAGGGCTGACTCGAGAATGCTGACATTGGTAGGAATGAGGACGAATCGGAGAGATGGTTGTCAAACAAAGATGGGAAAGCCTCGTAACTCCTTAAAACTGGACGTCAATGGCGTGAATCACAACGGGAAAGTCCAGAATGTAACAATCAGACCCCCACTTTAGTCATAGAAGGTTCGACTCACCCTCTGATGACAGCTGGTGTCTGAGACTCCTTCAGAAATAAGCTCTGTATGGATTGATGGTATGAATAACTAGAATTTGGGCTGGCAGGCGATGTAGACCGGGAGCGAGCTTCGCGATGGTTAGTGTTATGGGCGGGCTCCACTCGCGGCGAGAGGCTAGGGGATGCCGATGATGAGGTTGCGATCAACGCGTTAGAGTTATGCTTCCGGGTACTTGGCTCGACTTTATTTGGAGTTGGGTGGCGCTTATGATCTGGTGTGCTTTTAGGAGAACCATACTAACTGCGGTCAGTGCTCACTGTTCCAACAATAGGAGACCAACTTACAAAGCAATATTTGTCGACCAGTTCCTTATATACTGTAGACTCATGGTGAGGCTTGTCAGATACAAGTGCAGACGACTTAGAGCGCTCGGGATGCGCGTTACGTCGGGTGATCTCGCTAACGGGCGTCGCCTTATCAACCAGCAACCGTGCGTCCTTCTGAGTTTCGAAAGCTTCAGGATCGTCTTTACCTGACTTCGCACGAGCAGTCAGGGTGGTGCGATCATGAGTAGGCTTGGTCCGGATCGCTGCCGACAACGACGCCCCGAAATCGTAGCGATTTCCGAATGCCTGCCGAGCTTGCTTGTCACGGCGGGTTGGAGTTACAGGCTCGACGTCATCAGAGGCATCCCGAGGCAAATGTTGCCCTTTAATAAGGTCTGAACGCCCAAATGTGAGATAGCTATCCATATCCGAAAAGTCGTCAAAAGACGGAGGCATTGAGTGAGGGCGGCTCACATGGGAGCCCGCAAAACTCCTGCTCCTAGGAAGCGGGGGTCGCGGTCCACTTGGGGAAACACGCTGTTCAGGTTTCGATTTGGGTTTTTTCAAGAAGTCAACCTGGTAGTTCATGGAGTTGTTGTTATCCCAGTATTCCTTGCCACCCACGTTATACCGAACGCAGGCAAACATGGTCTTGTTTTCAAGATTAGCCTGGTCAGCGAGTTTGATGCTGAAAGCAAATCGATCGAAACCGTCATGTGCGTGCTTTCGTCGGACATCGTGGGTGTACTCCGCAGCTACTTCAGAAACGGTTTTCCAGTAATCAAAGGTGAATCGAGCTGCCACACTTTTCTGGTATGCAATATTTGCCACTGCCACTACGCCAAGCAAGTTATTCTTGTCTGAGGACAGGGAAATGCGCTCGAGACGGACTGGTTTGTGAATTTGCGAAGGCAAACCCTTTGGAAAGTTAGAGAGACGCAGTTCCCATTCAAAGGACGGTCCCTCGGTGCCATCATTGCTGAAAGGAAACTCGCTTTCGTTGTCATGATCCTCCACTGGAGAGGTCTCCGCGCTCACAGCTAGGGGTTTATCTAACTGCAAAAAGTGGCGAATATGTTCTAGCTGCGAGTCAAAATGAACAGCCTTGGAATATGTCGGGGTTCCCGGCATGCTGGATGGACGTCGGTGGGCAGGAGGACGCAGGGCTGGCCTCACAAGCTCCCCTGACTTCTTGCGTACCATTGGCGGTTTCTTCTTAGGCTCATCATCCCGTTCACTTTCCTCTGGAGAGCTGGTAAATGGATCATCTGGACTATGAGTAATTAACAATTCCTTTGAAGCCAACGGCTTGTCGGAAGATGCAGAACTCTGGGAGGGTAGAATATCAGGCGACTTCCCATGGATGTCTATTCGCATCTTATTTGGAGATGACCGATTTGGGGCTTCCAGCTTCTCTTCCGGATGCCGGTTCTCTGTTGAAGACTCCCGATTCCGTTCCATGGACCGAATGGCGACTTCCAGTTCCCCCAAATGAAACCCATTCGGCTCCTGGTATGGCAAGTCTTCATCGCTCGAGTTTGGAAGGGACTCAGGAGGAGATATCACGGCTCCCGGGGGAATAGATGAGTCATTTAGTGGCGGCGGTGATTGGCGTAGACTCGCATGAGGGTCGACAGCATAATTCGATTTAGTGGAACTCTCGACTGCTGGTAGGAGCAGTGACTTATTTATTGACGGGCTCCTTCTGTGCCTGCGGACATAAGACGTCGAAGAGTAGGAACGGGGCAGATGACGGCGACCAGAGGGAGCTTGAAGCACCTTGATTGAGTCGGGATGACGATTATGATGAGAACGTTCAGTTTGCTGCGCGGGAGGCGACTGCTTTGAAGGAGCAGTGTATGGCATCCGGCCGACTTGTGCAATCCAACACAAGAAGCGGACGATGAAGGGGTATGCAGAATCAAAGATACAGCACAGGATGCCCTTGCCCAAGAGGAATAGATGAAATAAAAAAAAAGACACCCGATAAGATGACCTGTTGATGTATTAGCGAATCATGTTATTTCAGAAGCACTAGATAGGTAATGAATGGATGTAGTAAACTGGAGTAGAATGAAATGCGGAACAGTGCAGTTTTAATTTGCAACTCGCCTGAACAGGAAGAAAGGAAACAAAGGGAGTGGATAGGATAAGACTCGGGATTAGAAGGGTGCGAGAGTAGGACGGGATTGGAAGAAGGTAAAGAAGAGCTATTATCAGACATAGAAGGAAGGTTCCGATGGTCGGGATTGACAAGAGAAGCAATGAGGGTCTCACGGCACAACGACTAGGCAGTGACACCAGAGGAGAAAATCAGGATGGAACTGGATTGGAAGGATCTGTCTGGTGCATTGCGATGATCGGAGTATAGTGATTCAAATGAGGACAGGGGAGTTGGATGATTGAATAGATAGATAGGTAGTCTTACCTTGTTAATGCTCCAGAATCTAGAAAAACAAACAACAGTATAACATTATATGATGCTAGGAGGGAAGGAAAAACAACATAGACAAGAAAAGATCAAAACATGTACTGCAGAAGAAGAAAGAGGAGGGGATGATGAGGGGGAAACAAGTATGTATGGAGGAGGAAGTAGACAAGAGGAAAGTTGGAAGTCGAAGGAGAACAAGAAGAAGAAGGGAAGAGTAGAGGATTTGAAGACTAAAAACAAGGAAGAGGGAGAAGAAATGGTGGAACATTAAGAGAGGCGAATTAGCATAAGGACTGGGGAGTATAATGAAGAGTAAAGAGGAGGAGGAAGAGGAGTATAAGAAAAGCTATGACCGTTGGACATGGCGAGAGGGAAGTAAAGGAAGTGCCGCTACTACCGAACGAGTCAGAGAACCTGATAGCTCTGCATAATAAGAATAATAAGAATAATAAGATCTGTGCGTGGATCAACACGAATGAACTCCTCTTCCCAAGGGTCTAAGACTCACTTCTTTCGCCTCCAAAACCGGTTTCGTGGTCTTCTTTTCCTCCACAAAGAATCTACTGTATAGAAATAAAAACCTAAAAATTCTAATAGAACCAATATTCTAGAATATTATTTCAACATGCATCATATACTTGTTTAACTGTCTGGTTCAAGTATCTTTCTAATCGTAATTCTCTAACCGCATTGACCTCGATATCTTCTTTTGAATATGAATCATTAATATATATTATATTATATTAATACATTAATTAGTCTAGATAAATATATCCATCTCGGAAATCAAGGAACCGCTGAGGGGCTATTTTAGTCTTCCCATCTTTGCAGTAGTCGCGGCGCCGGCGTTGCGCCCCCTGTCGTTTCGCCATACGCTTGCGAATAGATTTTTTTCCCTTCCAACTTGAATCTTATACAACATCCTGCTCTATTCTTGTTCCCAAATCTCAATTGAATTTCTGTCTTCTCCCATAACCGTGGTTGTTCTCCAAACTTTGGCTGGTTCTGGACATCTCGCTCAGTAGTCTGGAGATCTGGAGAACCCCGGAATGAGAAAGATTCTACTGTGGGCCAGTTCAATTGTGTACAGCTCGAGCGCCAGACCCTCTTCTTATGCACGTAGCGTCGGGAAAAAACGCTACTCCCAGGCTTTTGCCACAGCTGCCACACCAAAGAATGAAAACCTTGCTCACCGAGTCTGATAACGGAATATCGTTGCCCACCATCTATTGACTGTTCTCGATTTTAGTTTTTTGTTCCTTTTTATCATGGTGTATCATGGACCAACTGATTTAATCCCGGAAATATATTAGGTGATATTTTCGTATGACCACCGCAGCCACCCTGCAATGCAAAGGATTGATGGTACATGGTACCCCAATAATTCTGAGCACTTGTGTTGTGGTAGTAAGAGTAAGGCCATACTGAGAGACAATTACGCCATCTTGAATATCAATATGCATGTCAATCATTACTTCCACAGCATTTCAAGTATATCATAAGCGAGTGATATCAAGACGTTATGGCTCTAGGTTGAGTTGGCTGCCAAGGAGGGATGGCTTGCAGGGAAATTTTAACGAGGCCTAGCCATTCGTTGACGAGGAGTATCTTCGCCGTTGAAAGTTCACTGCTATTACTTTGAGGTGAGATGGAAGTACACGACGACCTCTCAAGGTACTTGTACTTCAAGGATGTTGTCGTGGCTGATCAACCTGGATTCTTGGATCGTGTAACCCACAAATACTTCGTCGGACCCGTATACCAACAGAACAAATAGAAAGGGGATAATGAGGACTCTTGTTTCACGATTAAACCCGACATGCATGACAAAGACTGAAGTCTGTCTTACTTTAGAATCGACTTCTTATCATAAGTGTCATGTTGTTTTGGGATTAGCAAAAACAGAGTTTTGTTGCCACTATCAAGAATCAGATATGAAGAGTCTCGACCATTGGACGTGGGGGGTGGACAGAAAGAAAGAGGCGAAGAAGGAAGGAAGATGGGGAGGAGGACAAGATCGACGAGTGGAAGGAAGGTTAGACCCATAGATTGGCTCCTCCTTTCCCCCCGCTAAGACCTCCTTCTCCTGCTCCATTCCCCACCTTCTTCTTCTTCTTCTTCTTCCTTTTCCCTTCTCTACACTCTGCTTGCCTTCTCCTTCCTCAAACTTCTTCTATTTGAGTTCTGTATGCAGAATATCCACTCTCAAACGTTTCTCTCAACTTTCTCACCCCCCTTATGATGGATGTTATTTCCCGATCGCACTGCAGATGATGACCTTCCACGGTCCTCGCTGGTGCTAAGTTTCCGTGGCTATCTCTTACCATGCATCCATGGTTGGTCTAGATGCTGAATCTGAATGGGCTAACCATGAGCTTTGACTTCAAGATATGCAGACTCCTTGTCGCACACAATGCCCTTCAGTGTTGTCGAAGCGCCCGAGTTGACCAACCACCGTCGCTAACCATTATCACCTTCCTCTTTACCTTATGAATGCCTTCAACTTGCCCCTTGATGAGCAATTAAACTTTATTTTAGGTTCTAGCCGCGAATCGTTGAGAATATCTAGGTTCAAATTATTATAAACAACAAGCTCTTGATATTTGACGGACAATCCACTTATTGCTTGCTAGACGGCACTTGCTTCAATTCAGTATCCCGGGATACCTACCTGCCCTCTGTCCTCTTACCTCGTTCCACGCTTAATAATAGATTGGTATATGGCGCTCTAGGTACTGAGATCGATGGATCCGAGCTGTCAAGATCTTGTTATTAGGTTGCGCCTTGGATATGCCGATGGCACCATCCTTCCATCTCGCCAACGGGTACATATACAAAACGTGCGAATTTCGGAGATCCGCACCACGTGAGGTCTATTGTCTACAACCTTATATATACTGGGCTTGTTTCAAATCGGGTTTTGTGACGTACACAAACAACGGCGATACGTGGTTGTGCATAAGGTTCATGTTGCAGTGCTGTTCTATACACGGGATACCTTCGAATTGACTTCTAATTAAAATTGTAAGCCAGGGATTGTGACTGCTGGGCTTGATGCCGTGGGTAATGAGACTGCAAAGGATACCATATGCTATGATGTCCCTATGGCAGGGGTGCAACGGAGATGTTGAATCTCAGGGACCATCTGTTAATGGAAAGATTCAAGACACTTCCGGATTTGTCCCTATCCCGTGGATTTATAAATGGTCTTTGCGGTCAACGGTCTTGATTAAATGACTGGTCCAACGAATTTCGGATTTAGCTGCCACTTAAGAAGACATCATTGTGTGGCTTCCAGGTCTTGAAAGATCAAGATACAATACCTTCTTACGACTGCACCTTGTATGTAGACCACCTGACTGCTAAGCTGCGGCAGCAATGCAGTGTTGTGGCTACTCGGATATCTGTGTCTACTGACCCGATAACCCGAATATCTGTCGATTTCGAGTGGCTCGACGGATGCCTGCTCTGAAGGTTTTTAATGATGCTCCACTATAAAGCGGTCATCTGCAGCCTAGAACCGGCGGGCGCATAGCTCAAAGTGGAGGCCCTTATTGGCAGTAATTAAATGCTGCACTAATTTACCTAGGTAGTGACAATTCATGCATTAGCTATGCGTTAGGGCAGGGTCAAAGCATCGCAATTTGGTCTTATCCATTGCGTATAACCCTCTCGACAATTTCTTACTACATTATCCTTGGAATACCTCTGATCTGTATTGATGTTACTTCCAATTTAACTCTGGTGCGAATATTTTAGCGTCACAAGATAAGACCAAAACAGATCTGCGACCAGTCATAAAGAGGCCCGAGCTCGAGCGGACTATAATAGCGTCGCGGAGACCAGCAGTAGCTCCAAGGATCTGGCTTCTAGCGTGCAACGAGCCGAGAATCCAGGATTGAGCCAAGGGGAAGCATCGAACATCTTACATGATTGGCTATTTTAATGATACAAGGCCTACAGTAAGACATCTGTGGATTAACTAGATTTTAATGAGACACTCGTGCTTCCAGATTAATTGACCAATAGATTACCTATCATTCATTATCAATTCTCATTCTGGCGATATTACCCGCCGTCAAGTGAACTCACTTGACAGGTCTCTGCCAGGGATACTGCATACAATCCCTGTCAGAGACCGTCTGGCTGAGGCAAAGCAGCTGCCTGCTGAAATTCAGGCTCCAGCTCGCTTAACGACACGAGTATCTCTCATCTCTCCGCATCTACCCCACACTATATAAAGGTTGATATTGCATATCATGGCATGGAATCTACTGGCCGAAACAGTATGCATTGGAAATCCCAACGTTTCACCAAACCTCCCTTTGTTGGCTCATCCTATAAGATCTACAATTTGCCAGATAGAATCTCTCCGAAATCCGACAACGCTAAACAGATAGATTCCAGAATATGGCAAAGCCGTACTCCCCACTAGCATATAGGGAATCTTTCTCGAAATGAAAAATAGACATTTTTCAGATCCAATTTGCATATCCCTCACCCGCGGAGGTAGCTATGGGGCATGGCAGTGGCTGAATACGAGGTTGGCATTGGCGCAGAATTAGGATTTGATTACCGCGTCATCGAGCCTATTTGCTCTTATCTTCAGTCAAGTCTAGCCTTGCTTCTGTCCGCGGGGTAGCTTTCTAGAACTATTTCCCCCTCTCTTCTAAGTATACTGAAGTTACGAATCTCCTCAGAGGAATGCATTGCAGCGTCAATTTCCTTTTTGCGGGGTACAGCTCGTGTCCCTGCTAGTTCGTGCCAGCTCATCCTGTAGGAGGTCATCCTTATGCACGGTCCTTCTATGGTGAAGCTGTAGCTTTATGTTAAATCTTGAGACAACAGTATACTACCCACGCGTTGACTTAAATTAGCACCTGTGTAATAATATGAAATTAATTACTATAACCCCTCTTATAATATAAAGATACAGAATATGTGAAAATGTATCCTGTATTGTATTATCCTATAATGCCCTTAAAGCAAAGTAAAATAAAGTAAAATAACCGCTACCAATACTGCCCAAATACCCCAACACCATCAATCACCGTATCCAAGGTTTCCCCACCGCTAATTCCAATTAGATCCGGGCTGAAGTTAAAGGTGTCAACTGGCACTATAAGTGTTTCTCCCTCCGCCAAGCGAGGGGCTTGTAGCACGTTTTTTAGTTCCGCTTTCGGATTGGATAGGATTGGATGGTTGGTTGATCTTGAGGAGAGCAGAGTTTCAAGATGACCTCAGGGAGAGAGTGTTGTTTCGTATTCATATGATTATTAAAATTAGGCTGGTTTATCAGGTATTAGGGGAGATTTAATTTGGTAGTTAATTGATATTCGTATATTAAAATTGAAATATTTACGTTTGAAAAGTATATACATTGCTGGGCATGATTATATAACCTGGTCAATCCTAGCCCTAACTCAACTCAACTCCTTTCTGCCGTAAACACCTTACGTATATCGCATACAGTGTATACTAACACACCTTTTAAATTCTATATATAATTTACTTCACTGCCTAAAATAATTAATATGGAAAGAGAGCTCGCTCAATGCGATGCCTTATAATCACTCCTAGTTCCTTTGGCTTCGAAGAACATCCATGTAGCCCGCGGTTCCTGGTTAGGGTTTTATTTGGGCCGGTTTGAGATAGGAGATTATACGCTTGCCTTTGGTGTATTATAGTTAGTATAGGAAAGTTAGGAAATTTAAGGGCGTAATAGACTGACTGGTAAATAAGGGCTTGATGTTGCTGTTGGACCTGTGATACGGACGACAGCTCTGTACAGCTCTACATATCGTTGACTCAGAAAGCCTTGTAATATAATGGATTTATCGAAGCATAAACTGTTTTTCATTAAGTAGGTACAAGGTCTTTGCAATCCTTCTCTAAATATTGCCTATCAAAACCATAAAACGAGCCCGAGGAATTAACCAGAGTGCCTTAAAGCTTCCTTGAAGTACGAATGCCAGACGCTCACCCCATCTCTGCCACCGCTCACCGTGAGTGGAAACCAAGCTTGTATTATTTCATCATCCCAAATAGCATATCCCCACCTACAGTATCGGCGACTCTGACAAAACCACCGAAGGAAACATCGTAAGTGGCCTGAGTTAAATTCATTTGGACCAACCCAACCCCATTTCCACGCAAGATTGGGCTGCTCCAAGGGAGGTGGTATATTCAGAAAAGCCTTCAGATTGCGACGCAAGTATTTGGTGGAGGGGTGCAATAATGGAAGTATTTCCATGTCAGGGAAATCCTCGAGATGAATGAGGGAGAATTCATAATATGATGTTGATGCGCGATAGTAGAGACGAATAAGGGAGAATTCATATCGGTGAATATTTCGGGCAAGAATATTCCCGCGCTCTGGGTATTGTTCATGAAGAACTTTGTAAAGAAAACTCGGTCCGATGCTAGCGTATCCTAAAAGGGTTTCATCCCAACCACGTTCCTCTAGAGTCATTACCGAGTCAGGTATCTTGAATTGTAAATAGAGGGGTTTGGTTTACTACTCACCTAAAATCTGGGTATTTAGGTATTCTGGTGGATAAGGTAGAACTCTCAAAACCCCCAGACATGATTTCTGACGCCTAGTTCAGAATTGGCTTGTATCTATTGTAGATGTATATCCATACACAGAATTCCTGGGCCTCCCACTGAGGCATCGTGGTAAAGAACAGGCGATAGACTTCGTCCACAAGGCTGCTTCCGCCCCAGCACCAATTGTTCAAACACCGTGAATCGCGTGGTTCATCTGGAAGCCATTCCGGAGCTCCAAACATGTTGCTGTACGTTTGGACGCGATAGTACGCTCTGAGCAACCGTCCCTTTTCAGTATCTGAGAGTTTCAGCGGCAGGATCTCAGATTCCCATTGGCCTGGGCGCAGCCAGTAAGCCGCCTGGCCTGGGTGCAAATTCATACAGAAATCCTGCAAGAATTCGGCTTCCTTGCTCAGTTTCAAAAGCTCAATGGTCTCCTCGACGTTACCTGGGGTTTCAGGCAAAAGGATATGTGCGGACGCCGATTGCTCTATCTCATCGCTTCGGCGGCAGGTATCTAAGATGGCGACAATCTCGTGATAATTGGATTTGATCTCGGCATACAGGCCCTTTGAACGAACAGCTGCAATAGCTTGCGCAATGTTGCGCTTTTTCTCGTACCACTTGTTCATAAGCGGAGGGAGGATATTATGGCGATCAGTGAGGAATGCCTGATAGAATGTCGAGCACGACAGGACGAGTGAACGTAAATCATTGATGTCGTCAATCTCACGGAAGATACTGATTAGGAGCTCCACCGGGAACTGTTGGATCAACGATGCCATCTGGGGCTAGAAAAGATGAAGTAGTTGATGACTGTAGCAAGGCAATGATGATGGGTTTGATGGGTTTGATGGGAAGAATAGATGAAGTAGAGAGATGCAAAGGATGAAAGTCATTCTGTTTACCTACCTAAGTTCATAAATACTACTCTCAAACATTTGGATAATAGTTTATGCGGTGGCTTTAGGGCATGGTGATAAACCTGAAGGTATACTAGTAGTTTGCCCTAGTTTGATAAAACGGTATATCCACCCATGCAGTAGACTAGGGCATTTGGAACACCATTAGGGTTGAGCTTCATCTCAGATGAGTGATCAATATGAATACAATTATATACTTCCTATATTAGCATTGCATATTAATCCTCCAAACATGGTACTAACAGCGGGAATAGGTCTCCGTTGCCTAATTAGGTAATTCCCTGTTTATAGCTGTTCATCATAGACAGCTCATTCACGGGCTTAGTAAGACCCTTTTCCCACATGTGTAAGTCTACCGGCTTTGTTTAAACCAATTAATCTATCCAGTAGTGACCGTGATTCTCATAATCACAGCGCATGGCCAAACCCCCAGGCATTACCAGCCGGACTTCCACGAAGATGCCCAGAAGAGGCCTTTCTCCTTAGAAAATCCCATCTATTTTATAGAGACAAGCTATAAGATTCTTCTTGTACAGAGGAATTATGGTTCCTGCAAAGATATTACCCATGGCTATAGTTTAGGATGATAGAGTCTTGGGTTTGGACAAAGCGAAAGTAGTCCCCTGGAAACTTAGTTTGGGGAATGGCATTCATGAAAGATACGACCATTTCTACCAAAAATTTAAACTTTTCTTCGTGTATTCTTTAACCTCTAAGAAAATAACTAAATATTCGATCAGTAATGCGGCAAGCCAGCTTAGATTTCATCACGACTTCCTACCGTTATATAATAGCGAGGGCAGCAAAGCAACTATGCAAAAAAGACTGTTCTGTATAAAATTCCTATAACGGTCAAAGAACGGAGCGATAGATGCAAAAGCCATATCCCTTCCCTCGAAAACATAGCTAAAAGATAATATTCCATAGTACAATAAGATGCCATATAAAATATGCCTTATAAATCCCGAAAATAGCATCCACAAACATCAGCACCCTCATCCACAAATCAAATCAAATCCAATCCTCACTCGACTCTTCAGAAATCCTATCTAACAATCGTCCATCAACCATATGCCGCCCAGACTCCCCACTATGCACCGAGTCACTCTTCTCAATCTCAGACTCGAATTCCGTTCCCGCCTCGGTCTCACTCTCAGTTGCAGTATCAGCACCACCCTTACCCACAAAGCCAATATCTGTATCCTTCTGTGACAAAACAGACTTAGCAAGCCACTTCTTTTGAGCAATGCGCTTGGAAAACCGTCTACCGGCCGGGTAGGTTCCTCCCAATGTTGGATGGCCGATGTTGTCGTGGACCACTTCTGGGTTGATCCATTTTCCGCCTTCGATGGGGTGTTTTGTGACTTCACTGGAGGAGAAGGAATTTGTAGTGGACATGGACTCGGTTTTGTCTCTCTTGCGTCGAGATGGTGTGGTTCTGGGATTGGGGTTTTTGTTTTCGTGTTTATTCGGCAGGTCCAATGTGGAGGAACTGGCTGGGCTGAAAAATGAGTTAGGTTCTAGGACTTGTAGAGTTTTGGAAGCCGAATTGGATTTGGGTAGATAGTACCTTGTAGGTAGAGAATGTGAGGTTAGTCTCTCCTTGTCGTGTGGAGTCTGGCGAGCACTCAACGGCGCGGCGTCGCGAGGTTTGGTATTCATGATAAGTGCAAGAAGGATGAATAGTAGAGACAGTGATAAGAGTCGAGAAAGCATGAACATTGGAGGTGACCGGTTTGTGTAGGTGAAGAGAGAAGGAGAATTTAAGATGTAAAAAGATAAAGAAGTGAGAGGTAAATGAATATAGAAGTAGCATAGCCATCCTCATGTAAGAGGTAGTCCTTTTAGACAATTTATTCTTCCTTTGACTAAACAGCTCTTATTTATACAAAGATAGTGCAGTTAAAAATACTTTGTTCTGTGACAGTATTGTTTAACAATTAAATAATTAAGTCAACAAAGATATTAGTTTCCTTGAAGCGTTAACTAACTCGATACCTCTATTGGGTAAGCGAGTCTCTTTGATATAGGAACTATTCCCCTAAAAATAGCCAAAAGTGTACTAGGTATTATGGGATTATCACGTTAAGCTGCGTGGGCCGGGCTATGTCTAGAGACCAATAAATGGTTAGCTAGAAACTTAGCTCCTCCAAGGCTGTTAACGTTACCTTCCTTTTTTGGATCTCCTGATGCTAATGCCATTCCTAGTAATACTCCCGTTTTCGCTTATATAAATACTATAATGCTACTAATCTGAGGGTGATTGTTTGTATAATCTTATATAACCCTTAGATAATAGGAGGTCGAGGAATTAAAAAGGGACAATGCTTACATCCAATAAACGAAATAGGCTCTTACATATGTAATAGGCGCTCATATATAGAAATACATCATTTGGTACAAAATATGGATTTCATTGCTCAATATGCTGTACAGGTTCATAAGCATGTTTGTTGGGCGGTACTTTCTCAACGGCTAGGATGCAAAAACAATTTGAAATAAAGCAAAGGAATAGAATCAGAATTTTCCCAGTGCAGAATAACTCTTAATGATGTCTCAGCTGATAGACAAGCATATATCTAATATCAGGGCCGACTGCTGATTAAATATTTCGAGCCATTGGCTGTCGCATTGCGAACCGTCTGTAGTTCGATGCTGTCCATTTCCGGGATTTTCTTCCCCAGAAAAGCAACAATGCCGGCATAATAACCATCGCTAGGGAGATCATTGCCACACAGATAAAAGTATTCTGAATCCCTAAGGCTGTAATCCACGGGGTATACACGAACATGATGATGACTGAAATGCCGTTACGGACGAAGACGACTCCGATCAATGCATCTCCAAGAACCTAAGCAAATCGAGAATTGTGTCAGCAAGCCTGTATATGAGAGCGTGACTCCGAGAGTGACGGGTTCACCCACATCCGGATAGCAGTCAGTTAGATATGTCAATGCAATATCGCTTGAGATTGAGAATCCGACCCCAAAGATGGCAAAGCCGACTGCTGGAACAATCCACGGATAGCCCTAGAGTTATTGTTAGATGCCTGTGCTTGGAGGATGGCCATGATATTACTGTGAATGAACATACCCTAGCAAGGCATAGGCCGTATATAAGAATCCCCACAGTACATAATAGAGCCCCAGGGAAGGCCACCCAGAGACGCATCTCCGGCTCGAAGATACCTCCATTTCTCCTGGAAAGCCATAAGATTGACCGGTCACTTAGAGGTGCCCCAGTGAAAATTCCAATCAATGTGCCGATTAATGCGGAAAGTGTAAATAGACCCACACTTGACGGAGTGAAGTTATATGGCGGCTTCAGCAGAAAGTATGATGAAGCCGAGGTAATAACGGAGAACCATGCCAGAAGAAGACCATATGTAATAGCCGAATATGCGACAGCTGGAAAAGTGAAAAGAATTTGAAATGGGAGGTAGTAGTGATGACGGACCGACACGTCAGATTTCGTGATTAGTGCGAGACGCTTGGAAAGTGGGTTGGGTCGAGGTACATCTTCAAAGTTATATTTCGCAGAAACATTGTCAACATGTTCGTAAGAATCAGTTTTCTTCTCGTCATCATGCTGGGCTGTGGATGGTTGGCCTTGCAATCTGTTTTGCAGGCCAATAAGCGGGGGAACATATTTGGTTTCTTCAAAGAAACAACAGACCAAGACAAGGTTGACACCTAGGAAAATGGCAGTCCACCACCACATCCATCGCCAACCCATGGAATCTATGATAAACCCGGCTGCCGCTGGGCCACCGAAGGCTCCAGTGCTTTGCACGAGGACGAATGCTCCATTGAGACGAGCATGTTGGTGAATGAAGAACAGGTCAATGATCGTTATGAGAACAATCGCCTCGCTTATAGCGCCTCCTATTCCGGCGAGCAAATTCGATGCCACAATTTCACCACTAGTTTTAACTGACGCGGCCCAAATCGCCGCGGCCAGTTGGATTGCAGAGCTCAGTATGTAAAAAGGTCGACGGCCGTATTTATGTACAAGTGGAATGAAGATCCAGCAGCCTATGGCTAAGCCAGCAAAGTTGGCAGCGGTAGAGTCGTTAAGAATCTGGTATGGTACACCCAGGTCTTTCATATAAGAGTCAAAGCCGACGGTAAAAATGTCCAGCATTACAAAGGTAAACAGGACATAGAAGGAGGTTAAACCAAAGTTGATTCCTTTCCGCAGGCGTGACCAGTTCTAGCCAGGTTAACAATGGTAGAACTAGGACACAAGTATCTCTTACTTACCAAAGGATCGTTTGGGTCATTAGTTGGGTGCGGATGGAGGATGATCTCAGATTGCTCTCGAGATTCCAATAGAACAGTGCCCGGTGGCAATGAGGGGTTTGACCCTTCAGGATGTTGTTGCTCCATGGTAATAAATCAATGCAATGACCTGATGAGGTCGAGAGTGACGCCTTTTCTGTATTTGAGATACGGCGACTCTTAAGTAGGTAACAACCCTTCATTTCCCGTATAGAGTACCACATTTCTAAAGCGCATGTCCAGGAACACCACTAAGGACAAGTCCAAGAATATCCCCAGACTGACTGACCAGTTCGAATCTTTTGCGCGGTGGGTCTTTCCCCACACTAAAACTCATCATGAATTCTGGGGTTGATTCGTGGGGTTGCTTTCGTTTCTCCGCTCATATGACCCGCTTCTATACGTGTTGTTGCTTACAGAGACGGGATGTAGAACTGGAACCAGACAAGCGGCAATTGGATATGATTTTCTTAGCCGGCCAGGAGTTCCTTGATGGAGGAACGTCATTGATAGAATCAAGATTGCCCCAGGTCCACGGGTCCTCAGGTGAAGGGCAGACTTTCCCCAAAGGAGACATCATGTGACACACATGACCTGAGGCAGCAACATATTTATGGGAGGAAGTTTCATTGGCCCGACATTCTCCATTCAAACATCTCCCGTCGCTTGATATCTGGGTTTCCATGATCCAACTGGTCCTCTCATTGTTTAATGATTAATTAATCTAGCATTGATACCCATTGATACCCCATTGATACCCCATTCTCTGCAATGCCATCCGCTTATAGTTCTACCGCCAGGTTGCGCACTAGATCGGGCTGTTTCGAATGTAGGTCGGCTCATCCTGCCATCCTGGGCTTTATTTCTCCCCACTCATTTTCCAAGGTCGCAGGCGCCGCAAGAAATGTGACGAGCAAACCCCTCGATGTGGAGGTTGTTTTCGCAATGGGCTAGATTGTACATGGCCGACTTCAACCAGTCAACCAGTTGACGGGCGCCGACGACGCCATCAACACAAACACCTTGAGAATCAACCCAAATATACAGATCACCAATCATTCCAGCCATACGACCATTTCGATCTGTATCAGCATTTTGCAACTGCCGTCGCACCGCGTCTGGTGCGTCAAAATTGTCTTCCGGATTATTCTAACCAATCGCATATGCTCCAACTAGCCTTGGAATTCCCTCCATTAATGGGAGTCATGATCGCGATTGCCGCGATGGACGTAGGGATGCCCCGTCATGATCAATTAGCTATGGAAAGCTATCTATTCTCACTAAGGAGTCTTCAAGACCGGTTAGCATTTTCTCAAGATGCAGGTAACGAAGATGGACTACTGGGCACAGTGGTCTGTTTGTGCGTATTTGAAGTATGTCCATCTAACTTATCTTTAAGTTAATAGAAAAGACTCACCCCTTACTTAGAACATGCGCTCGGATGCGCCACCAAATATCGGTATACATGCCACTATTGCTGGAGTGCTTCTCACTTTACGTCCTCCCAATCAAGAGCGGGACTGCCCAAAGACAACCATCGTTTTTGAAAGAATATGCGCAGAGTCGTTTTTATACCACAGTACGCTAATGATGCTTTTCGATCCGTCGCTCGATGTACTTAGTGGCGTTAATGACCTGGCGAACTTGACTCGTTACTTCTCCGATTTTCCTCCTGAAAGTACAGAGCAAAAATGGCTGTCTATGTCCACGCAGCCAGTCCTCGAAGCCTCCTACCAATTCTTCCTCGTAGTCGCTGATGTGACTAAGCTGGCGCGGATTGCACGTCCACTGAATGAATCAGAAACCCGCACTTTGATTTACCTACAGAAGAATATATTGCGGTGGGAAGAGGACACATGTGGCGATCCTGGAAAAATGCTGTATGTGTTAGCAATGCGCATTTTACTGCTAAAGGTTGACTTGGCCCTACCCAACGTAAATGTAACAGAGGAGATGCAGCGCCTCTTACAGCAGGGGCTAGATATTATTCGCTCCTTAGATGTCCGGAAATTTCTGCTCGGATACCTTCTTTGGCCGCTGGCCGTTCTTGGAACCATCACTGTGGATGATAACGATAGAAACATTGTTGAGAATAAAATCTCTCTGCTGGCGCAAACGCGGCACGGACAGGCAGTGAGGGCACAGAGGAGACTGGAAGCTATCTGGGCTTCGAGGGATGGAGACAAGGAGACGACAATGCTGGGTCGACTACGGATGTTGGTGGAAGGTATCTAATTTACCTAGGTAGTCCATCAGATGCACCTCTCGTAGATAATCATGGTCGTGAGTATATTTTGATTCCTCATATTGGCTTTGCTCTAATGGTACTATTTACTTTGAAAGTATACTTTCCACCACCTTTGCATGCTCCATCAACATCTCATCCTTCATCCGACGACCGATGAGTTGCACATGGCACGGGGCGTTTTCAACCTCTTTGGGCAAATCTAATTTATTCAGCAGATATTCACCAGCTCGTGAATGAAGTGACTTACATGGAGGTTCATACGATATGTCTCTCACAAATTCAGCATCCGCAGCCGCATTCGCTTTCTCAAAGGGGATGGTGCAGGCCGGATACTACGTCGGTTAATATAGTTGAAGAAGTTAGGAAGAGGGAAAAACATACATCGACCAGATTTGCAAGGACCGTGTACAATGGTCTACGATAAGTGTCATGCGGCACAGCACAACTCTGGAATCCAGGTCCAATAACCACGTCCAGCTCGTTATCTAAGTATACCTGACGCATTTTTGCGGTCACTTCAGCCCGTTTGACATTGAGGTCAAATAGTTCTGCTAGAGTCGGTTCTGGTTCTTTTCCCTCGAGATCGTAAGTGGATTTGAGCGAGGGAATATACGGCTCGTCACCATTGGCGATATGTTTCAGCTGCGTCTTGTGAGGATCCATCGCAAAGAAACGGAATGACACGTCGCAAGCATCTCCCAATGAAGGTATTTTACCGGAAAGATCAACGACATTATGCCCTGCCGCTGCAAGCTTTTTCGCTGCGATCGATAAGGTCCGCTGCATGTTTGGATGCAAAGGTACACGCGGATCCTCTGGGAGGACGCCGATGTTTAGCCGCGACTTAGGGACCTGCTCAAGCCAGGGGATACCCGTAGCCCCGTCATCAAGGTCATCTGGGTGGCCATTGAAAACCACGCGGAGCAATAGCTCTGCGTCTCTGGCCGAGTGACAGAGCGGGCCAGCAACGGGGGCTATTCCTGTCATGCCCGGAGCAGCCGCGCTGGTCTGGCCGCCATAGGGTACGCGGCCGACGGTAGGCTTGAATCCAAATGTTCCACAGCAGATTGCGGGAATGCGGATGGATCCGGCAATATCGGTGCCGATTCCCAGGACGGACCCTCTCATGGCCAGCAAGGCTCCCTCGCCGCCACTACTGCCTCCTGCTGTGAGGTTCCGTCTGTACGGATTCAAGACTCGACCGAACACGTTGTTATGGGAATCGGCTGTCATCATGGTTTGGGGAACGTTGGTCTTGACGTACAACACGGCTCCAGCAGCTAGAAGGATTTCCACTAGAGCCGAGTTGTTCTTGACAGGACCGTGTTCCAAAAAGGAAATGAAACCGATGGTGGATGGAACGCCCTTGACGTTAAATGTCTCCTTGAGACTAATCGGCAAACCATGTAACGGACCCATCGGCTTGCCGGTGGTCGCTAGATGGTCATCCAATTGCTTGGCTCTAGCCAACGCCATGGGGAACATGGTCTCCGTCAAGCAGGATGTAACCTGTTGCGCAATGGCAGCACGTTTAGAAAATGCCGTAGTAACCTGAACCGAGGTTAACTCGCCGGCGGCGAGCTTGTCTCGCAGGGCCGTGGCATCGTAGTTTTCAGTAATGGCGAGCTCGTCAGCTGTGAGAAGACCACATGTCTTGGGAATATCCAGTACTGAATCGTCGTTTGTTGAAACCTGCTTTAAAATATCCGCAGATAGTCGCCATTCGGCTGGGATTTTGGCCGCGGCTTCAGCCTGCTTGGCTTGTGCTTTTTGTTCCCAATTGGAGACAGTCATGGTGGTTGAGCAATTTGATCCGAGAAAGTTATATAGTTATGTGACGGTTAGTCGAGTTGTATGGCGGATATTTATATTTATTTTCTGCGGGTACTGGAGAGGGGCTTGGGGCACCTCGTGTCACTTACGTACCGTTTTGGATATACCTCATGATGGAAAATTATCCAGGTGGCCAATCGTGTGCTTTTGCGCCGAATGGGTTTCGGGAATCGTGGGGTAAGAAATGCCGGCGGGGGACCTCGGGGGGATAAAGTCTGAGCGCCAGGTGGGGCTTTCCTTTCTCGGGCTCAGCGTCAGTGAAGTCATGTGACGGAGGACTATTGCTCAATGGTGAATAATGAAACATTCCCCGGAAACGCGATGGATTTTGGTGACTTCGTGAAGGATGAGGAAAAGGAACTTGACCTCGAAGAGCTTGTTGAATCTTGGCATAGGTACGATGCAGAGGATAACCAAAATGTTCTCTATCCCATTTTCCTAGGGGAAGTGCTCAACGAGAGGTACCTGATTGAACATAAACTTGGCTTTGGTGGTGGCTCAACTGTCTGGATGGCATTTGACCTGCAAGACAAGAGAGTTGTAGCCCTCAAAGTTATGACCCTAGGGAAATGGGGTGACAACGAAACTCGAATCCAGGACGAGATTATGAAAACGGTCCAGGATACCTCTCGCCTAGTTCTATGTAGTGCGACTTTTCTTCTACCTCGAGACGATGAAAAGTACCATAGGGTCTTGGTGTTCCCTATGAAAGGGCCATCCATCTCTACTCTTACCCTAAAAGGGACTCCTATGGCATCTCATATGTCAGCTGCTCGACAATTACTGGAGACCGTAGCAACTTTACATCAAGCTGGAATCATACATCGAGGTTAGTCGACATTCTCTTATTTCGTTTTCTTATATGCTAAGAGAAATGCTAGATTTGAATGCAACGAACTGTATGTGGGGAATGGCTTCTATCGATGGTCTCAGCAGAAGCGCTAAGTATGAGTTACTCGGTCGGCCTTTAAAGCAGATAATTCCATTTATCGATCTCTAGTAAAAGGGAGAGCTTGTGAGCCCTGTCAAAATTCCTAAAGAATTTCGCACCGATGAATTCTATCTCTGTGACTTTGGTTTAGCAAAGAAAATTGACGATCTCACTACTCAACGCGGCTACCCACCTATGCATTATTGCTCTCCAGATCGACTTCATAAGCAAGAGCCAAGTTTCGCCTGCGATATGTGGAGCTACATGGATATTTTCTCTATGCTCTACCTCACTTTTCCTCCATTTCCCACATTTCTCGAGGGTGGAGTTGTAAGTGGTATGGTTGAATGCTTAGGCCCATTACCTGAGCAGTGGAAAGGTCTCTACACACACCCCGGCGGACTCGACTCATGGTATGATCAGTCTCAATCTCCTGATCCCGAAAATGACCTTGCTGCGAAAATTGCATATTTTCGTCCCGATGCTGATCTGGTCAAGCGGCAACATGTGCTATCTATTATGTAGAAAGTCTTTGTCTACGACCCAGAAAAACGGCCAACCGCAATAGAGCTTTTACGAGATCCTTCATTCAGGGCTATTATGGACCGGTACGGGTGTTGAGGCTCTAATTAAAGTGACATACAAAATGAACAGGCTGCCAATTCCCAATATTTGTCAGCGCAGCTTTTTCATTGAGCCATTTTCAAGAGTGTAGTCTCGTGAAGCTCAATGGGATTTCTTTCGAGCTACATAACTCAAACTTGTGCGCGCGCAGATTTTTGGCGGCTGCATGATGCTTGAGGCAATATTGTTTCAGGGTTGGCCGACTGTAGCGGTCCTTAAAACAAGATATAACCTTAGTAAGACCGGGCTAACAGTATAATACAGCGTAACAAAATGGGGCTAGTAGAAAAAACAACGTCCTCGTTGGAATGATCTTGGTAGGATACGACATGAATCAATAAAACCGCAGATGGGACCTATAAGTACAAAGGCATCGCCTACATTTTAGGTGAAAACACGTCGAGTACTAATTAGCCGGTAACTGATTCAGGTGGCGAGACCACTGCCACTTCAAATACTTAGTCAGTTACTCTGATCTAAGGTAGACCTCCGCTATATTGTAAGTTGCACTTTCTCGTTCTATTTATTTACTTTAACTTACATAAACTTATGATATAACCTAGGTAGCCAATAATGGACATTCAACTGCCACCCAATGCTATTCAAGCCTTCAGCCAGGGAAACAAGTTTTATGTCGACAATGGCAGAATACTCGCATGTGGCTTAAGAAAAGTTACAATGGCCATGATTGAAGAGATTTGTGAGCAGGTGACTACGAGCTATGCCAAAGACATATTACATTGGCCTAATGGGTGACTTGAAAAACCGGAAATCTTTAAAGCGGTCGATCAAGGTTCTTTTGAGAATCTTGATGCTTGCTGCGAGCATTTTATCAGGTATATCTAGGAAATCTTCAGTTTGTTACTACCAAAGCAGCTACTAACGTGCGCTTAGATATCTCCAGGAAATATTTAATTCGTCACCATTAGAGGAGCTACCAATATATCCACATGCATTTATCGCAGTCTCAAGAGATTATATGCCTAGCAATCGCTGTGGCTTATAAGGTCTATGGTCTCTGGAAACTGGAGTATCGATTAGTCCCAGCTGATGTCGAGCTCGGCCTGCATATTGAGAGCTTAAGAATGGGTGATGAGGATCCAATTGATTTACTTAATAATTATACAGATGATCCTACAAAGGAGATCTCGATCTCTGATGAGACTCACCCCCAATATTCGAACGAATGGGCCTTTGCCGTATTTAGTACTGGCTTAGGGCCTCACTTTCACTTTTACCTCTTATTGATCCTTTAACTGACGAAGTTCAACCGTCAGGAGCAAGGATTGACCTTATGAGTGACCCAAAACCAAGGCGAAGGCAAATGACTGGCCAAAGACTGAAACAACTATTTCCTATTATTTGTCGAGACGATGAGCTCCGAAATTGGCGAACGAACGGAATGAAGTTACATAAAAGAGTGTTTATTTGCTGTGATAATGACAACCCTAGGGAGAAAGGAGTTTTGGTTATGCAGATGGAGTGGGATGGAAATACTAATAAAGACGACGAAGAGCTAAAGAATGGTGGAGAGGCTGCAAGAGTGCATGAGACAAGGGTAGCAGTCAACGAAGTTTTAGCAAAGGCAAATGAGATGGCAAGTCTATAGAGTGGTTATTTCCAAGAGGCAGGGGATGTCAATAAGTGGTGGATGTAAATAGAAAGAAGTTGAGACAAATGACGAAATGGTTAATTTAAGTAAGCGCGATCATCCGTGGGACTTTCTCTTCTGGTTCCTTCCCTCTTTCGCACCACTGTTTGGTTCCTCTTTTCTGATCTCCAACTCTCTTCTAGATCGAGAGTTCTTACACTCGTTTCTTTCTCATGTCTTCTGAATCTCCCGCTGGTCCTGGACTTGTGGACCTGGAAAAAGAATTAATCTGCTCTGTAAGCTGACCGGTTGTTGTTTCTGTTGAAACTGCCTTCTCTTGACAGCACTTCCCTTATATAATGACACTACTCATCTATAAAAAGTAAATGTTGTAAATAACATTTGGCTAATATTTCCTTCTAGATCTGTACAGAGCTCCTCTACCAACCGCTCACCCTCCTCGATTGTCTCCATACATTCTGCGGTTTCTGTCTAAAGGAATGGTTTGCAGCCCAAGGTGGCTCCCGTCGAAGATCCAGTTCCTCGCTTCGATTTACCTGCCCAGCATGTCGTGCCGCTGTTCGAGAGACTCGACCAAATGCCACCGTTACTACGCTGTTGGATATGTTCCTCGCGGCTAATCCCGGCCGTGCGAAATCAGCGACCGAGAAGGAAGAGATCGCTCAGAGATACAAACACGGCGACTCGGTATTTCCCAGTGTATCTACCAGAAATCATAGTTCTGGAGAATCAGACGAGGATGACAGACGATTGCTGAACGAAGTTCGGGAGTTGAGTCTTCGGGACGGTGGAACTCGGTCGGAAGTACACAGTCATAGGGCGGGAAATTCATCGAGATCGCATAATACAGCAAGACATGATAGCGCTGGGCGGAGGGAAGATGGACGAGCTACCCGGCAACCTCGCCAGCGATCTGTAGGCCCAACTGGGGAAACTCCCGAGCGCACGAGACAGGTTGAGCACCAATCTAGTTTACGGTCGCTTCTCAGTTTGCCAGATGCCGAAGTGATGGAGGAACAGATTCTACAACAGATTATGGAGGAGGGATTACTGGATGGAATTGATTTAAATAACCTCGGCCCAATGCAGGAAGAGGAGCTGAGCGAACGTATCGCGGAAGCCTATCGTCGAAGGTATAGACATCGTTCCCGGTCTCAGCAGAGACGAGAGATGCGGGAAAGAGCTCAGGAATCGCGAACTCGCGCAACAGCACATTCGGCTCAAAGACTCACAACCCCAACGTCAACTCGGGAGCCACCAGACGCACCGCCAGCATCACGACCGCATCTTCTCGATCCATTTGCTTCTAATTCTGACCCTTCGAGCCGTCGAAGACGCTTGTCCGATGAAGGGGGCAGTCGTCGGAGACAGTCTCCAGTCCGTGTTAACCAGGCATCTACGTCGGACGATACCCTGAGGCCGGCTGCCAGATCCTCTAGTGATATGACATTTGAGCGTTCTCGAGCATCGACAGCAGGGAGAGATAGACCACGACCATTAGCTACCTCGAGGACAAGACGAGCAACGGAATCTGAGCAGGATGTGTCGAGGGTGTCGACTGGAGAACAAAATTCTTTACGGCGTAATGGCCCTGAGACTGAGTCTCCCACGTCGATTACTTCACCACTTGTTAGCACTCGTCACCCATCACTTGCTCGTACAGAGCAAAACCCACTGGGTTCGGCGAACTCATTATCTACACTAGTTCCTGCACCGCTCAACCCGAGCCGTTCTAGGCCATCGTCATCACGATCAAATGCTTCCCAGACTACCCCTGCGCTCTATGTCGAGCCATCTGTATCGTGCGATCGCTGCGGCAGAATAGATATTCAGTACGATTTGTATAAGAATTGTACCAGTTGCAAAAATGGAAAATATAATATATGTGTGCGTTGTTATCGCCAGGGCCGAGGCTGTCTACGATGGCCTGGGTTTCGACTTTCTGCTGAAGCAGACTTCGACAAAGTGCTTGCTTCATCTAACAACCGCCAAGTGCCACACGAGACGCCACATATTATGCGTTCCTTCAAGTATCGACGGGCTCCAGAGACAGCTTATCGCACTATGAATGATGGCAAGCAGATGACCAATGATGACCCTGCGCGTAGGCTTCAAATGGGATTTTTCTGCGATATATGTCAGTCTCCAGCAAATGACTGTTTTTGGAAATGCAGCCAGTGCAATGAAGGAGACTGGGGATTCTGCAACCGCTGCGTAAATCAAGGAAGGTGCTGTACTCACCCACTTCTTCCTATATGTCGTATTTGCCCTGCAGACGGTTTGAATCAGCCGTCCATGCCATTAAGTGCATCTAGCGATACCCCCACGGCTCGATCAGTCCCTGCTTCGAACGAGAACGAGTCGTTCAAGATCCTCTCATTCTCTACTAAATGCGATATCTGCACCTATCCCATCCCTGCATCTACGACTAGATTCCACTGTCTTGAATGCAACCGAGGTGATTACGACATCTGCACAAATTGCTACTTGAAACTAGTGGCAACCAACAAAATCACCAAAGGAAATGGACACAACGGCTGGCGTCGGTGCCTCAAAGGCCATAGAATGGTGGTAGTCGGCTTCGAGGACCATGAAGAGGGCCAGAGACGAGTGATCGTCCGCGACCTCGTTGGCGGTCGTGCTTTGAAAGATGAACATGTGCAACCCAATTCGCCATCCATCCCTTCTCCAGAAGTAGGCTCGGGAGACTGGAGCTGGAAAGAAGGCTCAGAGCGAAGGAAAAAGGCATCTCGCATCCGAATTGCATCGTCACTTAATAATCAATCTAACAACAGCCCGGAATCCTCTCCGACTACCCCTGTTCAGTCTTCCTCTCCCTTCCCTCGTTTCCCTCCTGATGGTGGTGTCGGGCTGACTGTCCATGCCCTTTGGTCTTGGTATCCAGAGGACGATGTCAAGGATGAATTGACATTTCCTCGTGGTGCCGATATTACTGAGGCAGAGAATATCAATGATGATTGGTTCTGGGGTTGTTATGCGGGACGAACTGGTCTTTTTCCTGGTGCTCATGTTGCTGTTATGGGCGAGGTTGCTTAGGTCGAGCTTGGGTGGAGGCAGTATTATGATAGATATGAGATATGGGTTGATGATGATTGATGAGAATAGGTTATATTATACCGATGGAATTATGTCGAAATGAGTTTATGAATCGATACCACATTATTTACTAATTTGGCGTCATCCCGATCATAACAATGTACAGTAGGCAATAAAGAACACAAATAGAGAAAACCACCAGCCGATCAGAAGACAAGCATCATGCAGCATGTGCATCACAAAGGAAAGGTCAATATAAGACAAGAGCAAACAGCCTCCCTCAGATATTTTCCTATTACTGCAACAAAGCAACCATCAATCTCCCATAATCCCCACTTGTCTCCCCGCGCACTCTATCGACGAGATCCCTTCCATACCGATGTCTATACGCACGTTTAACCTGGTCAAGATGCATCCGATTCCAATGCACCCTCACAACCCTAACAACCAGCTTTTCATCCTTGGTCCCCGCCCCCTTCATACATTCCTCAAGCAGCACCGCATCCCGCATAGCAGGGTCCAAGGCCGTGCGAAGAATCTGCAAAAACGAGTCGCGCATATGGCCCGAAAACTCCTTCTCAGTCCACTTCTCCAACGACTCATGGTACCGATTCTTAAACGCCTGATCGATAGCCCGGAGCTCGTTATCCGAGGAGCGAGCGAAGATCCCAAACGCCTCGGTAACGTCGTTGACCATCCGTCCCGAGGTCGATTCATGGAGAGCGCGCGCTTCATGCTCGAGAGCGGCCGGGTTAATAGGCATTGACTCCTCGTGACGAGCAGCGAGGAGGACGGATTTGAAGAGCGCCGCTGTTTTAAAGGAGAGGTCGCTTTCGACGTCCGATTCGAGACTGCGTCGGAACGTCTGCTTGTAGGCTGCTTTGATTGCGTTGAGGTCTGCGTTGCTTCGACCTAGGAGCACGTCGTTCAGCATCCACTCTTTCGTGCCCATTCCTTCGACTGCTTCGCGAGCGCAGTTCACGTCGTGCATTAGCGGTCCGTCGATCACCGCGAGCAGTCCCTGTCGGAAGTAGCTGCTTGTTTCGGATTTGATGTCCTTGCGCAGATCCCGACCGATGTGGGTGCTGTAGGTTTGGTTGACGGCGGCCATTTGGAGTGGGTCTAGTTTTGATAGCACGTTGATGAGTGCTTGTTCGTCTGTTCCGAAGCCTTTCATGGCCTTCCTAAGGGCGTCCGCTTGCGGGCGGTAGTCTCCTGGTGCGACTTGGCCGGGAGTATACCCGGGAGATGGTAAGGCGGGAGCGCCTTGTGGCGGCATTGGAGAGTGTTGAGGAGGAGGGTACTGGCCATAGGGTCCTGGAGGTCCTGGAGGGGGAGCGTGTTGCTGGCCGGGGTAGGGAGAGTGTGGAGGTGGAGCATGATATCCTGGTCCTGGAGCTGGAGGGTATCCTTGTGGTGGTGGTGCACCGTAGTATCCGCCTTGAGGTGGTGGAGGGGGAGGTCGGTTGTATTGATCTTGCGGAGGGCCCGGAGGTGGGTAGTAGCCTTGACCTGGAGGAGGGGCACCGTAGGGCTGCTGCGGCGGGTAAGGGGGGTAGCCTTGTGGAGGTGGGTGCCCGTATGGGGGATAGCCATGTTCTAGAAGCAGGTGGTCAGTGTGGTTCAGTAGGGCTGTCATTAAGAGGCATACGATTTGGTGAAGGGTAAGACATGATGGATGTACGTATAGTTGGTATTAGGGAGGGTATGGTAAAATAAGGGATAACTCAGAATTCAAGATTCTGGAAAGACGGGAGTTATATTATATACAAGAAGAACCATGGAAGACTTGAGCCCCGCGTGGATTCAACTGTGGCGCAGGTTGAGGCTGAGCACGAGTGATATTCTTGGGGATGACGTAAAAGTCAGACAGCAGGATTTCTTCATTTAAGTACTTATTAAATGTCATATCCACATAATGGACAGGCTCATTCAGCCTGACAACTGATATACACTTCATCACTTTCGTCGTGGTATCTTCAATGGCCCCCAATTTTATGTCCACCGCCCCTCTCTACACATTAGCTCTGAGGCCGTCGAACTTATTTACTCTTCTGGCTGAGAGTAGCTTTCTCGGCGGTTACGAATGCCGCCCGTAACTCTTTCGAAGATTCCCACAGTACCCAAATTGGGATAAATACCCACAGGGTGTTGAAGAAAAAGAGATAGAACCACAGATAAACAGGGTTCCCCGTTTCCAGTTGGGAACTGGCAGTAAGCCATTCGGGGGCAAATGTCATAAACCCGCCATAGAGTTCCGCAGTCGCCAAAGCCGGTGCAACAAGCCACAACTTCCCCTTCGCAGCGCCCTTCGCGGACTCTGAAACCCGGCTACTGGACGACTTCCACAGAAGATAGCAGATATATAAAGCGGTGGGTCCACCGAGGAAGACGGTCAATATCTCAAGCGAAATAACATTTGGATCGGAGACGGCCCAGCGGTGGTCGGCTTTCCCGTACTCCTGCCATAATCGCGCGCTCGGTCCCTTGCCGTAGGCAGCGCCGTATACACGGTCTTGGTACCCTAGAAAATGAGGCCCGCTCTTCAACCCGGTAGGAATGGACGCGTAACTGTTGAAACATTCGTAGAGGAATGAGCCTTCGATAAATAAATGCGTGAGTGCATCGTACGCATGCCAAAAGAAGAGGACGCGGTTGCGCGTGTGGCTAGAGGGGATCAACGAGGAGGATAGAACATAGGCAATTGGCATGAAGGAAAGGGCGAAGGAAATGCAGAGGCCTGTCGAAAGGTCGAGGGAAAACGGTACTGTTGACGACATGGTGAAAAGTTATTGGAGGGGAGTCCTCTCTTCCCCTTTGTTTTGCGACTCCTTTTGATA
Organism: Aspergillus sclerotialis; assembly: GCA_003589665.1. Taxonomy (NCBI): domain Eukaryota; kingdom Fungi; phylum Ascomycota; class Eurotiomycetes; order Eurotiales; family Aspergillaceae; genus Aspergillus; species Aspergillus sclerotialis. The sequence goes on from MVGC01000063.1 coordinate 29,385, forward strand.
GATGAGAATATATAATCTGGTAAATAGTAGAAATTGCGCAAGGACTCAGGAGTGAATATTCACAACCAGGAATAGATAAGTGAAAGACAGTTGAAAGTAGTCAGGCATTCAACATAAAACCCCTGAGGATCATCGCAACTTGTTGCAGCCTGAGGCAGAAATTATTAAGGCACTAAGGCAGAATATTTGATCCCCAGGCATTTTTTTGATCTGTACATCTTCTTTAGTTGACCATCCCGTTTATTTATCAACAAACTTGTTGGAAGATTATCAACCACCTTATAGTTCCTCTGAATAATTCTTCTCTGATTAACTGACCAAATGCGGTTGTAGCCATTATTCAATCCATGTCTCTTCTTCGCCCTAGCCTTGAATACGAATAACGAGCTCTGGGCAGATACTGTCTCCCAACAGTGGCAGAGCAGCTCAGCTCTGATAGGCTCTTCCAGGTCACATGTATTCAATGCACAAAGAGCCTGGTCTTACTATGAATACTCTGTTCTAGGCTACTACGTTGTGGCGCAAATCAAAGAAAGACTGTTTCTGTCAGCGGTAGTAATCGATTTTGTCGAAATGCGGGGATACGATAGTGCATCCTCCGCTAGGAACCTACTATGACTGGCGGAATGAGCCACGAAGGAATCACTAATTGGTGTCTACGGACACGCCTGGTTCATAGTAATTCGAACCCGAGGCCGATCTAAATGGCAGAGCCACACTGCGCCCTTGACCTCGAAATGATCTCTTTCTTTCATCTCATCAGGCTTTGTCCACTGTATCCTCATGTGGAATACTGCTCGATGTTGCGAGCTTGCAGTTGCCGAAGATCGTGTCTTTCATGATCTGAGATGCTGGTAATTCAGTAATCACTTTCTCTTTGTTGCTTAGTTCTGTAGTATCCGGAAGCCACCATCGTTCTTTGTCTCGCTTTTAGCACTGCAAGTCTCCTATGAAAACTGGGCGAGAACAATTAACTCGAGGACTTTCCTTTTCACTTTTCCTTGCTTTTTCTGCTGTTGAGCTCTTACTTATCTTGACAATAAGATGAAGAGCCTCGCCGTCCTTTGAAGACTTTTTACATCAATCCAACAGCAGTTATACGGCGCGTCCCTCTCCATTACTTGGTCCCACGGAGGGGACATGCAGAACATGGACTCGAGCATTGAGGAAGTCGATATTCTTGGTCTGGCCAAGTTAGCATGGGACTTGTACCACACATGCTATCTTGTCGCTAGAGATGCACCTGACGGATTTAGGCAGCTTGTTAATGAACTTGCGAATTTGCAAGAGGTCCTTCGGAATCTGCGCGACGATGTAAACTCCAATGCGTCCTTCTTCGACCAGCTGGACGAAGGTCGCAAACAGATTTTCGGTCGATGTTTAAGGAGTTGCTTTATGACACTGAATAAGCTTAACGAGTTGATTACCAAATATCAGAGTTTGGGAATTGGGGATGGGAAGCAGTTATTCTGGCAGAAAGTGAAATGGGTATCGCAACGTGGACATATTGAGGAGCTTCGTTCGAAGACCATGGTTCATACCTGCAATATCCGACTGTGCATGAGCTCCATAGAAAAGTGAGTCGCGTTTGTTTGTCCATGCGAAAATGAATCCTAACTCGTCCAGTTCCTCCTTAGCAAGACTGGAAAAATCAATGATGGACGCTTTAGAGAAGGAGTATTTCTCATCGTCTTTCGACACACCACAGTTGCGGGACGAAGAGTCACCGATATTCCCGTTGAACATAAAAAACTACCGTGTTGCGGAGTTAGAAGATACAAGTGATACAGGCGATGCTAGAGCTACTTATTCCAGAGTCAACTCTCAACGTCCGTCATTGGCCTCAAACTGGACTCGCCACATATCAACTTCGTCTGAGTCAACGTTGGTATCTGGGCAAAGTGATGGATCGGTTTACGGCGCGAATACCCCCATAACCCCGTTAGTTTCTGTGACTAAACGATCTATGTCTCCCACTATGATAAACCAAACGACAACAGATCCATTATTTACAGAACGGGGAGCACCGCCAGTTACGAAAACGGAGGATCCCTTGGAACTTCACAAAAGTCTTGCAGAGCGAGTCGAAACTCCACAACGAAATTCCGGCCATACGGATGTCATGGAGGCTGTTGAGAATGCTATGCAACAGCTTCAGCAAGTGCGATTACAAGAGCAATCGCGTCGACCACTTCGATTCGAGCCACAGGACAAGTTCCACAAACCGGATGCTGATATTAACAAAGCATTCGAGCGCTCTGCATACAATGAGTTGAAAGTTAGACGCCTTAATACTCGAGACTGGCTTCTTGTTGCGGTTTGGTGGTTGCTGAAAGTATATACGAACTTCTCGTATGTTTTATATCGGTCGCTAACATGAGCAAGGCTCGAACGACACTTAACAATTGCGAAAAGCCGAGCTTTGCCGATGCACGAGGCAGTCTGAGCCCGTCGACAGACTCGAGGTCGACTAGCCATCAGGCTTATGCCGATCTCATGAAATCGTCATACATCCTGTACGAAATAGTTCTCAAAGATGAGAACTCACGAGCAGTCCTGACAGACGAGAACAGGAAACTGATCGCTGATTTATCCGAGGTATATGTTTTCCGACTGTTGTGGCTGCCATGCTGACGTCCCCCAGGGCATAAAAGAGGAGTTTTCGCAGTTTAGCGCTGTAGATATCCCTGAGAATTCGGCCCTCCGCTCTCAAAACCTTGACATTTGGGAAGTGCTGCAGCCAGAAGAGAACTTAGAAAATAACGATCTCTTCGATGGCCAGAAAAACGCCCGATGGATCACTGTGGAGCAAGAAGATGCCGGTGACGAAGAGGAAAAGGTCCACTTTAGAACGTTCGTTAATGCCGGAATTGGTGGCAAGAAGTTCCGTATGCGCACAAAGGGTGCTCCTTATATGCTCCTGCTGTCTACCAGGGATGGTGAAAGTGAGCCAAAGGTTACTATCTGCAACCAGAGCGGTACACTCTGCCTCCAACGAGATTGTAAGTCATCCATTATGGATTGTGCATCACGGCCTAACATTTTAAGTCGTACCGGACGACTTGACACAGCTGATGCGAATATCGAATGCCACGCTCAGTGGGATGCCTGGGGTAAAAATCTCCGAGCCAGTCTCTCTGATGTTCGAGCACATGAGCGTGTCTATTTCATTCCAATATGAAGCTGACCTGGTACACTTCATCAACATTCCAAAGGCATATTTCAATGCAGTATGGCAACGGCAGCCAGTTGATTCTGATCAATCCTCTGAAAGCGTACTCTTCAAGAATTCCGTTGAAACGCTTGAACAGATGAAGGCCTCGACTATGAAATCGGTGAATCCTCCATTGGTTCAGAAGTCATGTGAGGTACGCATACTAGAGCGATCATTTGGAGAAGCGTGGCGTAGTATTCGACGAATGGTGATCAGTTCATCGGCGGCAGAGAAAGCACCAAGGTGTATCGAGTTCTTTATGCCAATGAGCCGCGTCCAGGTCTCGCGCGACGAACACTCCCGTCAAGTATTGATCAAATGGTCAGATACATGTCAAGAAAGGTCCGGCAAGACAGACGGAAATTACAATCCGCTGTATTCATATGTGTACGACGATAATAGCCCGAACATTGGCCTCTCCTTGAACTTCCGGTCCCAGCAAATAGCTGAAAACTTCGAGAAGGCGGTCCTCAATCTAAGCATCCAACCAACATTTTCATGGTCACAGACCAGCAGTTCCGGCCATGTTTACGACGTGTCGGATACCGGCGCGGAGCAAAAGCAATACAAAGCTATCCAACTATTCCGCACTCGCTTAACCTGGAAATATTGCGATCTCTACTACCTCTATCGCGACACGGACTACGTCTACGACCACTCGAATCTGCGAGTCCGGTTCCCCCAAATCAACCACACAGACTATATCTCCTCGCTCGTGGACAAGCTCTACCGAGCCGACACACCTGTGGTATTCTCACACTGCGCGAAGAAACTTGCAAGCTTGCAAGCCGATTTCAGCGACGAGGCCACTCTCCGTGGTTTCATGAGCTCTCTGACTCCATACGAACTACTGTTCTCACGACGGGCCCTTTCACTGGTCGCCAAGAGCAAGTCACTCTTTAGTTCTAAAAAATCAAAAAAGGGAGATGCAGAGGTACAGATATGGAGAAAGGGGAACTCAATTCAGCTAGCAGCACGATGGGACGACGAAGTCCCCGATAAGTGGTTCACGATGCCCGTGGTGTCGGGCAAAATCGACCCTAGCAAAGACAGCAACCAGGCTGGCTTTCCTAGCACTGAGTATTCGAGGGGGACTCTGATCGATCTGGCGAATATCGTTTCCCGGTCTCCGAGATCGGCTAGTATGGCAAGGAAGGAGAGGAGTGTTACGATTACTTTTAAGAGTGTTAGAGGTATGTGTTGTCCTTTGTCCTTTTATTTCGGTGTACGTAGCTAACGTTTGGGATAGATCGAGACGAATTTGTCGCTGCGTTGGAAGGTGAAGGATATGGATACACGAATCATGGAATATAACTTAGCGATGTTTTGTTGATTGTATAATACCATGGCATGCTTTACGAAATACAAACACTATATTTATTCTACCAAGCAAGATTCTTGAAGCGTATCAATTTGACTTTGACAGCTGGGATATGGACCGACAACCGAGGAAGAGGTGTCGTACTTTGGACAGTGAACGGAATGCAGGTATCATGCCCAATTCAAGGAGGCTCAATCGGAGAGTCCGGGGAGAAACAGAAGCGAACAATAAACAACACCAAGACAAAATGACGATGTGTTCTTGGCGCACGGGACAGGTCACATGCGAACCAGTCACCTGGTGATGTCATGTGAGGAAAGCTCTCTCTTCCGCTCTCTTTAGTACTCTCAATTGTACAATATCAATGTTCTTGATTCTTCTTGTTGATTAGTGTAGGGCTGAAGATGTTATCTTCCACCCGCTAGTCTATCTGAATAAATCGGCATCCAGGCATCCAAATTCCTTGCAACACCAAGAATACGTATTCAACCTGCGATCATCATGGGAACTCGTATCCCATTCGCTAGACATTCATTCCAGAAACCGACTAGAAGCAATTTCAGCCGCAGCCAAGTCCAATTGCCCAATGACGTTCAATCCAGAATCAGGCAGCGGTGAATCTTAAGCCAGCATGTGGACTCTCCGAGAGAATACTCGAGGCTGATTCGCTGAAACCTTGCCCTACAGGGCATTTACGGTGGATATGTCAGGATATTGACCGCTAACAGTTTCACACTAAACCCTACTGGTGGAGGAGTGGACGTGTTGGCACTTTGTTATTCGCAGGGAAGACGAGGAATGCAAGCCGCGAATTTAGCTATTGGGCAAAGTTGGTGTTGTTCATGCTGCCGTTTTCCGGGGTCTGGAGTGAGGAACTTGGGATAAATATCTCGAGATCGCACCTTTGATTCCTTTGTTTTCTGTCTTCTACTACTACCCTACTAGTACTCTATCTATATCTAGCAATCTTCCATCTGATCAAATAAACATATCACAAGCATGGCCAATCCCAACTACAATCCAACACGATCAATCTCTACCCCCTCCCAGAGCAACCACAAGAGCTCCCACTCCCGCAGCCGTTCATCCTCGCACTCCCTCTCCCTCCCAACAGCCAAACTCTTCCGCTCTCGCTCCAAATCCCCCGCTCCAATAAAAACCCGCCGCTCAACACTAGAAAGCCAGTCCCAGAGCTACACAAACAGCCCAACGCAAATGTCCCCAACAGAGCTGCACCATACGGGGTACGCAAAGCGAGGCTCCGATTCCTCCTCCCACTCCCACTCTTACTCTTCCTCTCATTCGCGCTCCAATTCCGGGTCTCACCTTCAACCCCACAGAAGGAGCAGCGACGACTACCGCCGCTTTAGCGGAACAGTCAATCACTACGGGCGCCATTCGAACGATTGGCTTTTTGGTGGCTTTAGTGTAAGAGACACCTTGAGGGACGGGGTTGATAAGTTAAGAAGTCATACTTCTGAGAGGGCTTGAATGAGCAAGATGGCTCTACCGATTCCATCTGTCTATTTATCTATCTACAACCGTCGAATCATCGTTGGTTGCTTGGATACGTTCTTTCGGTTTCATGTGCCTAATTCTAGGCTGGCTGTGCCGTTGGATTTTCTGCATTATGCTGTGCAATGTGCAGTGGCTCAACTACTAAGAGTCAATCGCGCCTGCACCGGAGGACTCTCCTCCGTCTGATTGAAAGGGGAAGTGCCCAGATCGCACCTTCCATGCGGGTAAAGTGCTTAAAGGCAAGAACAAGTCGATTCTACCTTCCCTTTCTGACTATTATCGAGTGTCGCCCAGGAAACCTTTCTAGCATTGTGGATGTGGTGGTCATCTCGGGATCCGTTTCTTCTGTCGCCGTCTGCAGGGCAATCTTGACCCCCGTCGGCACTGGTGCTGTTTTTATTTAGCATTAGCGGTTGTTTAAGTCGCGATAAGAATCTGATTCACAAGTTTAATTTCCACGGATTAATGTGCTGCACTTATTACTATAATAAAAAAAGGTTGGGATAGTATTGTAGTGGCTATTTAAATTGTCAAACACGTTCCTACTTGGAATCGTGTGGGTGGAATATTTACTCGAGCCTGTATCGACAAGATGATCTCCTGGACAAGGTTTCTCCTTGCTCTTAGGAAACAACCTATTATGTAGCCCGTATAGAAAGGCACAATCAGTATGGCTGCAAATGCCAAAGCGAATTCCCCATGGCTCCTGGAACAGAAAGAAGGTAGAAAGCTGTAAAAATATATAGAGTGAACACTCTAAGCTAACAACGGAACCCTCCTCCGATCCCATTGATGCCTCAAGCCACTAAACACACGATTCTTCTCGCTAAACAACTGCCTCGTAAGCTGGCGATACAAAAACACATCATCCTCACCAAACGAGATACCATGCGTCGAATCTGTAAACCATTGTACCTGCAGCTTCGCCGGCGACACTTTCGCATCCATCAGTGTATCTGTCAACACAGCAGCATGCTGGAAATGCACGTTGTCATCGCCCGTTCCATGCTGAATCAAATACGATCCACGGAGGTTGTTAAAACCTGCATCCTTGTGCACGGCTGATTCGTTGTATCCAGCTTCGTTGAGCTCCAGCGTCTTCATGTACCGCTCTGTGTACATGCTGTCGTAGAATCGCCAGTCGCTTACGGGCGCGGTGCTGATTCCGAATGAAAATGCGTCGCTGTTTGTTTCGAGGGTCTTTGCTGTTAGGTAGCCACCGTAGGACCAGCCCCAAATTCCTGGTTCGTTTATTAGTGGGCGGTTAGAATATTGGGGCTTCTTGGTAGTTGTCTTGATACATACCGATGCGCTCAGAATCTACCCATGGTTTCTCCGCGAGCTTCCTAGCGGCAAACACTTGGTCTTTGGCTTCTAAACTACCGAGACGCTTCGCGACAAGGGATCGGAAGGCTCGACCCTTGAACCCAGTGCCACGGTTGTCAACTGTCCAGGTGATGAACTCGAGCTCGGGGTCAGAGGCAATGTATGCGTTCCACCCCAATGATTGCCATGACTTGCTAACTTCCTGCGCACCCGGTCCACCATATGGTGTAAACAAGACAGGATATTTCTTCTCCGGATCAAAGTTGGCAGGCAGACGCTGCATGACATTGAGAGATTCACCCGTCGGCAGGTCAATCTCAAAAAAGCTGATTTTGGGAAGGTTGTATTCTTGGATCTTGTGGACGACTTCCGCATTGCTGGTGACTGCTCGGATTGGCTTATCGGAGTCAATGGAGAAGAGGTCTTGATATGGAACGTCTGGTCCCTTGTAGGAGAGTAGATAGTACTTTCCTCCTGATGAGAACGACGCTGACCAGTACGCTGCAACTGTGTCATCTACCAATGGCTTCATTTTGAAATTGCGATAGGAAACTGAGTATAGATGGCGTTCGGTACTGTGGTGCTTGGTGCTCAGGAAGTAGACCAATTGGCGCTTCGTATCGACCTTGACAATCTCGCTCACCTCCCATTCACCATGCGTTAGTTGAATGGGTTTGCCGCCCTGCACTGGGAAAAGATAGATATGAGCCCATCCCGACTCGTCGGAGATGTCAACGTAATAAGTTTTGCCCTTCTCGGCTTTGGAGTTTGTCTTGAGGGATCCGACGTAGGCAATGGCCAGGTTGTTATCTAACCACCCGTCCGTGCCATCTCTTTCATGAACGACAGACGAATCTGAATTAGCGACCGTAACACGAACGACCCTTGAATAGTCCTGTACGCGGTTGAACGCTCGGAAGAGCACTTCATCATGGTTGTCCGTGGCCCATGCGACCTCACCGATAACGAGGTCGTCTTCTGGGAAAGCCTTAATTGGAACACCGGTCGTTTCATAAGACGAAACATCCAGCAAAAGGAACTGGACAGTGGGATTCGTAGCGGAAACCTTGGGATATCGGATTTCCAGCTCGCTCGGATAAGACGGGGCGACCTCCTGGCCGCCACCCATGTAGTAGGGGATAGTGTATGTAGGGACGCCCGTCTCATTGAAGCGGAGGAACGCAAGGCACTCCCCGTCTGGCGAAAACCATAACGTATACCGGTCGCCAAAAATCTCTTCCTCATAGACCCAGTCCGGAACACCGTTGAAGATATCGGGACTACCGTCGTTCGTGATCTGAGTTATCTCTCCGTCCTTCCAGATGAAGAGGTTGTTTCCGCGGACATAGGCAATAGTGTTATTAACTGGGCTCCACTGGGCATACTGGATGTCCCCGTGCTGGTCCTCAACCAGAGGTGTCAATGAGCCATCTTCAGTGTCTTGGATAAAGTAGTCGGAAAAGTAAGAATGCCGGTACTGTTTAGTGTAATTAGTAGCCCATAGAACAGAGGACAGGTCTGGCTTGATCCAGTAGTCATGGGCATCCTCGGGGACCTTGTCAGCCGCGACCAGCGTCTCACTGGAATTCGTAACAACGTTTTGAATAACTACTGATCCGTCGTCTTTTCGGTAAACATACTGGCCGTCCTCCTTGCCGGGTATCCACGAGAACGAGGTGGATCTCGGGGCGATTTTCGCTCCGGGAGCCGTTTCGTTGTATGTTAAAAGACGCGTTCCATTCCCAGTTGGAGGGAACGGTTGACGAGGAATGTCAATAGCCTGGCAAATGCCGGCGATAAGAAATAACAACGCCTGCATTGCAAGGGGGATACACCCGTTAGCGCCTTCAATTCCAAAACGAAAAACACGATTAAGTAAAAACCATACGAACTTTCATAATTGATGCAATTTAATTAATAAAAATGACAGCCGATCCCCATATATTTCGCGGAGCAGCAGTACCCTTTTAAAGGAATGGATTGAATTTCCGCTGCACCACAAGAAACGGAGGGAAGAGACGGCTGAAGAATACTAGTCAATTCCCATAATGAGGGCGGCGGGAACGCTTTTTATCTCCTGACAAGCACTAGGGTCGCAATGCCTCGATCCCCTCATTTTGTTTTGGTCTCAACTGCAACATCCCAACCCCCATGCTTGGCTTTCCCCTTGGCGAGTGTTTAGCTCGGTTCCTTCCCCGCCCGGAGCGTCGCTAGGGGAACTTTCACGCCCAAACCAAGCCCTTCCAATACCACCTTCCTCTGCGGACACCGCCGGTTCTCCGCTAAAACTTGGACTTAGAGGATCCTCCCCAGCAATTTCACCTCTTAATATTTTCCAATATTCAATTACTGTACCCGAAGATCTCATGGATTCAAAAACAAGATTGGACTCTTGAATATAAAACACTGGAATGAGATATATTCACTGCTGTGGCATCTGTGTACTTGATCAGCGACAGTAAATTGAGGCGAGACAAAGCTTGGGTCCCTGAATATTGGTCGATTGTAATAATGTCGAGTTGAAGGTTGGTTGATGTCGAGGAGGAGCTGGTTTTAGCCCCGTACTAGAGCTCACGGTAGCTGCAGTCCTGGTTGAATATCCGTAACCCTAGCAGGAACATATATACCGCGAATCTTATGGTTATAGAACTTAATACTTTCCAGGGTTAAGGAGTGGAAAGGACGTAGCAGGTAAGGATGAAGACTGTACAATACTAGTTTGGTCACTGGCTGGAATTATTTGATCTTATGCTCGAATACGACACAATCGCGCGTCCCGCCCTTATAAGTCCATATACCTGTGGCTGGCTGATTATTATATCCCAGTGCTCGCATGCATCCACGTTCTTAACGATCTGAGGAGGCGACTTACAGGAAGTTACGTGGACAGGCCCTGGCAATCTTCAGGCGAGAATTACGAAGCGCATGCCACGCTCCCGAAGCTAGGCAGACAGAATGTCTTCTGTGTGTTTGCGAAAGCAGTACCCAGGCTTTGGGAGTCCGAGAGACATATCTCCGACAAGAGGGCATGCCCCCGCGGATTGTGCTCGATATCCGAAACAAAATAGTAGCGTTTCCAGACCCAGATCTAGGATCCAGCGATTTGCCCGACGTTTTCTGACTGGCCTCCATCGAAATCGATATAGACCACTTCTGACTAAAATGGACTGGAGGTTGACGTATATGCAGCAATGGTGATTATGGATCTGAATATGGATCCTAGGTGCTCTGAATACTAGTAATCTCATCTCCCGGCAATACCTCCGTTTGGGCAGAAGGAGGAAGTACTCCTCTGCTGAGTAAATAGCTCGACTGTGCCCCTGGAGGTGCTGTTTTGAGCTCACGTCAAGGGCTACTTAGAAGAGGATGAGAGCGTTGGATTTGTCGGTGTCCGAATGGCAGTTGAATCTATTCAGACACCGCATATACGTAGTCACCTAACAACAACCGTGTCCAGCCATGTTCATATCTCGGAACATCAATTTGAATCAAATCATGAAGGTTTTGAATTGGAAAGAAAGAAGAGACGGATGGGAAAGGAAGTGGAAGGATTGATTTGGTCAATGTTGCAATATAAATGCATCTTAGTCTTTTATTAATTTGATATTGATCTAGGAAGCTCATATGGTATCAGCAGATACAGGGTCATGAGTTAAAGTAGGGGTCATGGGAAATTAAAAAGTAAATCATCACTCCGGTCACTTCCATAACTCCCGCAAAACTTCATCCACCGGCTAGTCAGCCAAGTAGGCTACTAGTTCAAGCACACAAATGGATCCCTCTGCGACGTCACGTTGCATTCTGCCATGCTGCAATATCCGCTGCAGAAATGTCGACATTTTCACCTACCAAGCGCTGAAGCTTGGACACTTGCGATGGAGCTGAGATAAATAGAACGTCAGTCCTCAAGCTCAATCCTTCACGCATGTGGCAGTGTTCAAGGGCTGGGCCTTCAATTATTTCCAGAGAAATACTTACATGGACGTTGTACTGCATCAGCCGCTGAATGGACATGAATCATTCCCGAATCAACGTACTCCTTCGTAGTCACTCCGCTATTTGACGCGGCTCCTAGCATCACCCGAAGCCGGTATCGCCCCGGCTGCCCGATACGAAGGGAACTGAAACTGGCGTATCCGCTTGAAGTGTTCCCATGCCGGCTGCGTACGCTGGACGTTAACGTCCCCGTTAATCCTGTCGCAGCGGTGTTGTTTTCATTTCTCAAAGATACATGCATGACCAGGTTGGTTTGGCTCGAGGCTTGGGCTGACAGTGGACGAACAGCCACTACTACTGGTATGGTGAAGGGAACTCCTGGTCGGACAGCTGCTGGGGGGCCTATCTCGAATGAAACGCCGAATTCTCGGCTTGGGCTGCCACAATCTGGTCTGCTGGGGCGGTAGACCATGCTTTTGATTATATGCCAGACACAGGCCAGTGAGTGTTATACCAGCGTGTACCTGGTGACTATTACCCAAGACAACTTTATAAGAGGTTGATAGGTTTATATGGTGAAAAGAGTCACTTCAGATGGCTTAGCAACTGGGGAAATATATGGAAACGGATTGATAGTATTGAAATCAGACAATGTTAACAAGGAAGTGTGACGCCAAACATTGTGGAACGAGACATTTTTCCTTAATATATAGATATCATTGAATGCCCAAGACTTGAGAATAAATGAACATACCATAATTGGTCAGAAGAGAGACAGCTTATCGTTTGCCACTTACAAAGCCTAAGTCAATAGACCCAACGGTGAAGCTGCTGATCGGCAAAATGATCCGTGCTGAAGCATACCAAGTTCGAAATTGACTGTGATCAATCGACGTTGGGATGCGGCGCTGTTCGGCGAAGGGCGCCGAATAGTCCGATCAAATCAACCATCCCTTTCATCGCTTCTCCAAATCACATATGCACCATCTGGAAGTGGCCCAGGGAGATGAATAGCGGCTAAGTGCCTGAAGGGACTTTTGACTGGGCGGGTCAAGGTTAAGTTTGTACAGAAACTAGGCGACATCCGAATACGGGAATAGGGATCGCTAGACTAAGTGGAGAATATGCAAGATCTCAACAATTATAAAGCAGCAAAACAAATGGGGAAGGAGAGGTGAGGGGATTGTCATCAGCTCTCGAGCTTAGTACGATGGCTAATCCTAAAGAGAAGTACAAGAGATCTAAGCCAGCGCCGAGTCAAAGGGAAAGACGACGAAGACAAAGCAAGGACCAGTGATTATTTCGAGTTTGTTGGCCTAGTCCCTGCTTTGGACCCTGAGATCGGGTTAGACAGCAAGATAGAGTTTCTTGTCACAAAATACTGTTCCGGGCCAGTCAAAGGCAGCAGTATGATGTGTAATACCTGGTCCCCGGGCAGAACGTGCTCGTGGGGTCGCACATAGTGTCACCCTTCAGGACGCCATTGTAAGATAGCTATCGTATCTGCATTTGGCAAATGCTTCTCAATCCGTTAGTTTTTGAGACATTGATTGTTGAATTTTGATGGAATGGGCCATAATCGGGGATATTCCGAGGGGGGAGAAGAAAGAATGAGAAGGAGAAAGAAAGAGGGATAGACAATAGCTTGCGCAAGGTGGAAAAAGCAAGCAGGTCACTCGCCACATTCAGCCACAGGCCCCAGCCACATCCCCTTGCCAATCTCCCCCCACAGTTCGTCGATCTCCTTCTTTTGTCTACTTCCCATGTTGATCTATCACCTCTCGATCGATCGGGTTTGCAAATTTCTTGGGAACAGGCAGAAGGATCTTGCATTCCTACGCCTCAGCCACACGCACGGTACTAGATCCTGCAAGTTAGTCCCCACTTAGATCTTACATTGCCTTTCTCCGATCACTTGAAAGTAGAACGTCATGTACTTGGACGTTCTAGCTTGGTAACAGGACCTTTTGTTTCTGATTTAGCCGCTCACTAGGCACCTATAGAAACAGATATCCGAGCAGATCCCTTGGCTAAGGCTAATAGAGACCAATTAGCATCCTTTGCTTTTTCAACGCACCTCACTGAATGGGCAGTCATCCCGCAGATCAAATAAGTGGCCGATCATTTGATCCTCCAGTCGAGTCCCAAAGATCTGGATCAGTCTCCCAACAAATGACGACCTTACTGAATCCAATTGTTCTGAAATTATCGACCAGGAGATCGGATCCAGGCTCTCCATTCCAACCCATTCGTCCCCATCAGCCAGGCAACAGCGATTCAGCTCAGTCGAATTTATTGAAGCCTGTCTTTATATGTGGGTAACCGCGCTCTAATAAACGGCCCAACGTCTATGGTACATATTCCGTTGTGAGCTCTGCGAATAACAAGGCGACACTCATCTTCAGTCTTAACTTTCCTATTACTGAAAGTTTTATCTGGTCGCGCCATAGATCAAAAAGATAACGTTGGCCAGAAATGTAAAAATCCACGACGCGCAGGGTAGGGCAACCAGGCGTTCCGGAGCTGTTTCTGTGGCTGATTCAATTCTTTTGGTGCCAAGTCGCCGCCGCCAGAGTCACTAGTAGCGCCTCCCTGAAAACCAATAGTTGGCCTAGTCTCTCGTTACGAGGTGCAGTGCTTAGACCCAAGATTAGGATTTGGAATGTGATAAGTATAATAAATCTGATCCCCGGCCAAAACATTGGTAGGGAGGAATGCACTAACCAAACTAGATAGGGCTGAACTATTTATGTCCTTCCTTTTTGCAGGCTTTTAATCATAGTATGGTCTTTTTTTCTCGTTGACATCTATAATAAAGCAGCAAGGTGTAGGTCGAACATTTAGTGGGAGGCCCTAAAGGTATGTCTAGCATTCCCTATGTGATCTACAATAGTATGACAGAACTATCTGAATATGGAGTTTATTCGTTTGCGGATTTACCGTTTTCTGTCAACTACGCATGCCGGACAACGCTATGACTACACGAGTCAGCTTTAACAGGCTGGAAAGAATACCCGGAGTAGTTGATTGTCCTTCATCAATAGTGAAGTATTTTGTGGTCTGTGCGTAAAGTCTATATTGCGTTAGTCTTGGTTGACGCGGCTAACTGACATTTATAGAGACATGGGAGATTTGATGCCATTCAATATAACTTTTGTTACTTATCCGATTTATTCCAGTCTTCAGCAAACTCAAATTGAAAGCACAGATCGCTCTGGCAGCAATGAATTGCATTCCGCATAGGCGTGGCTGTACGAATAGCACCATGCCCATTGGTTCAGGAATATCCCGGTAGAGAGAAATGACTTGCCTTTTCCCAACGCAGTTTCGATATCAGTGCGAAAATAGCAGGACAAATCCCGTTTATGCGCTTCAACTTCGCTTCCTCGTGGATATCTATATTTCGGGAATGGATAGATAGGTTACGAGAAGTTTGAAGTTTGTCAGTGGCTAATTAGAATAGCACTTTCCCTAAGCCCTATCAGGCTATCGCTGGCACGCATATATGGGAGAAAGAGCCTCGTGAGAGGATGTATGTGTGGATGTACCTCCTAGAACCGATTTACGCTCAGGCACATCGTTGGAGCCATTACCGGAAGAGAGCCGTATCTCTGCATACTGTTTTTGGGTATGAGATCGAATACCTGAAGGGGATGTTGTTTTAATTGGGAAAGTGCGTTGAATCTCGTCCCCTAGGTCTGTATATGGCGTTGGGTTTCTCAGGGGATGGGAAGCGCAATCGGAGAGCATATGAACAACATTTCATTTCTTACAGAGGGAGATAAATATTTGCTCATGCAGCTCTCTCTGTCTTAATTACCACCTATTATTCTGTCTCAGACGAATAGTCTTGAAGCCTGAGTGGCTAGTTAAGACGACAATCAACTCCGCCGTTGCTCATTTTGAGGCATGCCTCCGACTACATTGATGTCTTTGGCAGTGGTCACAATAGTGATTTCCAATTTCGGACCACTTCAAACATTCGAACACCGACCACTCTTATGGATACAAGGGGTAATTGTATGACAGTTAATGGTGTTCCTAGATGCTAAATTGCCAACTACCTAGTCAAGGATATATATATGTTTGTTTCTAATTCATTTCACGAGATAACCCCAGAGCGCAAACTCATACCTAATTAGTTCACTTTCAGCCATACAATAGATCCCTGCGGTCAAAAGAATCGGATTTTCAAGCCGCCCTAGACAAACTGCCATAAAAATCAATACTCCAGGTATATCCCCAGATTCTACAGATTTCCACGAAGAGCATGTGACCCGACCCGCTCCGATGCAAAGCGGCCCGAATATCGGAGGCCGGTTTGATTCCGGCCTCTTGGCATTCTCAAAGTCAAAATAGTGGGTCCTGGCCAATAAAAACGTGGAATTTACAAAGCCAAGCCTGGTCATCATGTGTCCTGCTGTAGGTCATGGAGGCTCTTGGAGACTCGCATTATGGTGAGAAGCACGCCAAACACGCTGAATGTATTCAGGTTTTGTGGTTGGGGTACTCCGTATAGAGAAATATGGGCCCCAATCGAAAGTCTTCTATTATATAAGTATATAATTGTATAAAATCAATGTCGAGCTGCTCTTTTATTCGTGTCTAAAAAGGGCTTAGCGCGATCTCGTGACTGTCGTTGCCCTTCTTCACTTCCTTCGATGAAGAGTGATGATGGATGATGGGAAGCCTCTCTTTACCCTCATGTACCCTGGGGGAAAGCCTGAATACCATTTTCAGACACCCCACGACCATTTAGACATAGCTAGAAGGTCAATGTCACAATCCCTACCCTTTTTTAGATTCTCTTTCGTAATGGTGGATATGAGGCCGGAATTTATACCGGCCTCTGAGTATTATAAGAATCGCGTCCTCACCCGCCAGAAGATCGAGTTTTCTGTTCTCCTTTTCATCTCCCAAGAAGCCTGCAATCCTTCCTCTTCTCTTTTGGCCTTTTTTCTTGCTTCCGGACTTGGTCTCTCGCCTTGTTCTTGCATATAAGCCGTGCCTTCCCTACCTGTGCAACACCTCATTGCCCCTGAACTTAACCTTCTATTACATTCCTACCCCTTAGAACTTGTTGTTTGTCTTCCATCACCATAATGACTCGTACACAAGTGCCTTATCCTTCTCCCACTACCCTGAAGAGGTTCCCTAACATCCACGATGAGCCATCCAAGATGCCTCATTCGCTGGACCCCTTCACCATCACCACCACTACTGGCTTCATGCCCTACCAGACTGCTTATACTGAGCTCCCTGAAGCCTTCAAGACCCTTCAGTCTCTGGTAGAGCGTATGCCTGTCAAGAAACTCGATGGCACACCGGGTCTGCTGGCCACTTACGAGTTCGGCCCTACTGTTGAGAAGGAGCTCACCACCGATCTGACTGATGAGATCGAGAACCTCCGACTCCCTGATGGCTCGTATGACAAGTTCACCATGGCTGCTATCTTCCGTGACTACACCTTCGTGGCCTCATCGTACCTCCTTGAGCCATGCTGGGAGAACTGGAAGAAGAACCCTGATGGCGGATATGGTCTTGGTAGACAGGTTCTGCCCAAGGCTATTGCCCGTCCTATGTACCGTGCTGCGCAGATGTAAGTATCTTACCCCTTGCTGCTTTACCTACATACTTGACCTCGATATACCTCGTCATATCACGTCTAACATCTTTATACAGCCTGGATGTTCCCCCATTCATGTCCTATGCTGCTTCATATGCTCTCTTCAACTACACCCTTGCAGACCACAACAAGGGCCTTGAAGACTACAATAACCTCCGCCTTGTCCGTGGTTTTGAGAATGGCCTTGACCCTAAGAGCTCTGAGGCCGGCTTCATCCTGACCCACGTCGACATGGTCAAGGAGACTGGTGGTCTCGTCGCTGCTGCTCTCAAGGTCATTGACACTATCGAGCAGCATGGTGACCGCAATGATATTAACGACGGTTTCCGTGATATTTTGCGCACCATGGAGAAGATTGAGGCAAACATGGAAAGTAAGTTACTACAAAGCCAACGCAACTGAGCAAAGCTAACCCTCAACAGCCATGTGGGGCAACTCCAAGCCGGAAGACTACATCTCCTTCCGTGTCTTCATCTTCGGTATCACCAACCAGTCCATGTTCCCCAACGGCGTTGTCTACGAGGGCTGTGAGGACAACAAGCCTCTTAACTTCCGTGGCGAGAGCGGTGCCAACGACAGCATTGTAAGTGACAGTGAAACCCTAATATCTCCCTCCTGACTAACAAATTTAGATCCCTCTCCTGGACCACCTCTGCCAGATTCCTATGCCCGAGACTCCTCTGACCAAGATTCTCCACGAGTTCCGTGCCTACCGCCCCCGCCCTCACCGTGAATTCTTGACCTACATCCGCGAAAAGGCCGAGGACGTCGGTGTGCAGAAATACTGTGTCGAAGACTCCGAGACAGCCGTTCTCTTCCTCCGGACTCTCAACCACGTTCGCAGCTTCCGCTGGCGCCACTGGCTCTTCGCACGCGAGTACATCCTTCGCCGCACTGCCCACCCAACTGCTACCGGTGGAAGCCCTATCGTGACTGTGAGTTCATCATATCCGCATCCCCAAACATTCACTAATCAGCGTAACTTTGTAGTGGCTGCCCAACCAGCTTTCCGCTGTCATGGACCTCATGATCACTGTCTACGATACTTTCCTTGCACCCAAGGAGGGCGTCACCATCGTGAATGGCAAGGAAGATCTCATCGCCTCTCACCGCAAGCAGGTCGAGCCCATGATGGAGCTTGTGCGCGACCAGAGGGTAAAATTGGCCAAGGAGGTCGAGAAGTGGTGCAAGGAGCGTGTCGATCCCAGAAATGCCCAAGCAAATGTGTAATGAATGAATGGCGATTAGAGCATTTCCTATTTTGTGTCAATTTTCAGCATCATAGAAAAAAAAGTTAGAACAGCAGAATGTGCAATGAATGAATGTCGTTTACAGCGTTTCATCTTTATGTCCATTTCCAGCACCACCGAAAAAGGGAATCTGTATGAGATCAAGGGATACATCTCAACAACTGCGGATATTTCATCTAATGCAGACACATTCGGTTTTCGAGATCGTTCATGGAGATGGTTTAGATATCGTCTACGATTCCCCTTTTGGTGTCCTTGCTTTTCGGCGACACACCCCATTTTGAACTAGACGATAGGGGAATATTGCCTCATAGACTGGCTTGACAACAACATCTATGCGACGGTGTAGGGATTGGTGGCAAGCCAATAAGGCGGTAGGTAATGCTCACGATGGGCGCTTTAGGAACTCGATGATTCGAAGATGTAGCAGACAATCCTTAAGGAGCAGTATAGCCGGATCCATGGATAGTGTCATTTACCACGAACCATCACGAGCGGTAAGCAGCCACCACGGACAGTACATATCGAGCTCGTCAATTCCAGAGTAGAGTGGAAGCAAAAGCTCGTAATGGCTTGCCGTCGCCTAATCGCCAGCTGTTGGGGGATCAACCCTGCTCCACTGTTGAGAAATACCGGAAAACACGGCATGTCCAGGTGAATCCATCCTATTCTTGTCTGGGGAAGACTGTTCTAGATTAGTTTTGTATTACAGCTAGTTCGGGGCTGGTCGACCGTATAAATTACCCTTCCATTCAGGGGTTAACCCCCTTCCCAGCCTCCAATAATTCACCTCATTCAGGTCCCCCGGTGCTCTTCTCCCCTCATCCCCATGTTTTCTTCCTCCCAACACAGCCCCATACCCATCGCTTTCTCCTCTCCAGCTACTGTCCCCGCATTCTCTGAGCAGATTATGCGGAGTCAGGGGCGTAAAGAGCGGAATTTGCTATACCTCACTCCGCATAGATCCTCTCGGCCAGCGCCGGGGCCTTGTTAGTAGCATTTCCAATGACGTTATGGGCATTGAGGGATAGTTTGTTCATGTTGATAGTCTTATGCTATATAGAATCTGCATATAGTGTATTTATTAGTGTATATATTCAAAATTTCCAGCTGTGCTCATTCCATGCAAGTTAGAGCAACCTCATTCCTAACCGGCATTCCCGAATTTTCAGATATAGAGGCAAGTGGGTATTTAAAATATACACATGTAATACAGTCCAATTAAGTTCCTAGTTCCTACCTATTATGATGCTGCAAATGCTAATTCCGCACTAGCTTATACCCCTTTGACAGCTGTTTGCCTACATCGTATATCAGCCCTAATGACGATGGTTGCTAATTCCCTATTTTTCCCGAGATTCGAGCAGAGCAAGTTTCAGCTAGTTAATAATCAATTGTGTGGACAGGTATGAGTATATACTTAGTAGCAACGCATATGTACATATTGGGCAGTGACACCACTTCTGGCCTTTCTCTACAAGCACTGATATTAATAGAATAAACACATCCAAATATATTACCCTTATTAAGGCTAAATAGTCGACATAATGAGTTTTATGTTTAAGTAAGTTTAGGCCAGTGATCGTCAGTACAAGCAAGCTCAAGCGAAGCGACAGCGTATTAGAAGCTAGGGATTAGATTTGTCCAGAATAGCCTTGTGCGTCATATAGGTACTCGACTGAAATAACCATTTGTAATACAAAAACGATGCGGAATGGTCGTCATGACAATTACCAAATATAACTGCCTATCATGCTGTTCGCATGGACCATTGGGCGGAGACCTCCTTACCTAGCGTCCCCAGGTGGCTAGAAGACGCCGAAAACGCTGACGACTATTAGACCGCCCAACAGAGCTCCTGGTGGGCATATTGCGCCGCTTTCAGGCCAACCATGCCCCGGATATGGTATGGGCTGGGAGAGGTATGGGGGAGAAAAACAGCTATTCTGTATTATACAGTAGTGTTCTGCTTGAGCTCCGTGGAAAACAAAGCTAGGTCGTCGATGGTTTTTCAGGGAGAGGAGCTTATCCACGGAATTTATTCAGCCAAGCTGACCAGTATTGCCTGCTTAGTAGAGATTAGTTAAATCAATGCAGGTACTGTATCTATTCTGCTGTAGTAGATAGAATTGATTCTGCTTTCTTTCGGGACGTCGGGGGTGTTGTTCCAAGACAATGTGACATCAGTGTCTCCATTAAGGTACGTCCCTTCCGAAGCTTTCCATCTGCATATGAAGAGCTGTTCAAGGTAATTTTCATAAAAAAAACAAGGAGACCAGGTTCATGCGGAGAATACGAGGACAAGTTTGTATGCGGAGAAGAACAAAACATGCGGAGGGAAGAAAGACTAATCAAGTCCGGCCGCCCCACACAAAAGCTTAGTGGAGCTTAGTGCAGGGCCTTTTTTACGTAAACGAAAAAAATGAAAAATACATCTTGGAAAGTTTCTTGTGTTATATTAAAGGATCTGACCCCGGCATTAGTTAGAATTTCAAGCTCTATTCAATTCCCCAGAGAGCTGTCAGATATTTGTCATCATATTTGTTCTAACTTTGCCGGGCTGGTCCCCAGAATATACAACCTAGCATACTATACCTGCACCAATTGACTCATTCATAGTACAGTACATTGGAGAGGGTTGCGGAGATCCATTGCCCACGATGAGCGATGAAGAGTCACGTACATTCGATAGGAATGAGACCATTGATGAGTTGCCAGATGATGACCTGAAGAAACCGGAACCACAGAAGAGCTTGGAACCATTTGGGGATGAAGAGACGGCAGAGGTCAAGTACCGGACTATGAAGTGGTGGTGAGTGGTCATTCCATTGAAAAGTATCGTGGACTGGATAATTGATATGACTCGTCGTGGGAACCAGGCAATGTGGAATGCGTGAGTGAAATTTCGCTTTGGCATAGCTTAAACCGCTATCTGACATGAATTCCAGTTATGATCGCGGAGAACGTATCAGTGGGAATTCTTTCTCTCCCATCGGCAGTGGCTACCCTTGGCATGGTACCGTATGTGTCTCATTCAAGAACTTGCTTGAAGGGTCTCGATTAACATTGCACTGTAGTGCGGCAATCCTTATTGCATTCATATCCTGCCTCTCATGGTATACAGGTTATGCAATTGGTCAATTCAAACTCCGCCATCCCCAGATTCACAGTATGGGAGATGCTGGCGAGCTCCTGATGGGCCGCTTCGGCCGTGAATTGCTGGGACTTGGCCAGTTACTATTGCTAATATTCCTCATGGCGAGCAACGTCTTGATGTTTAACATATTGATGAATGTCATCACAGAGCATGGCACATGCACGTTAGTCTTTGGTGTTGTTGGTCTGGTGATCTGCTTTCTAGGCGCCTTACCGCGTACGATGGATAAGGTCTACTGGATGTCCGTTGCCTGTGAGTATATCCTTGGTTCATTTGTAACCCAGCATGGTGCAATAAAACTGACTGGCCTCTTGTAGCATTCACGAGTATCCTTGTTGCCGTAATAGTAACCATGGTCACCGTGGGAGTCGAGAGCAAAGGTGACGTCCCTAATGAAGCTACGACAACAGTAAGCTTCCGCGAGGGCTTTCTGTCTGTGACGAACATTGTCTTCGCTTTCCGTACGTTGAACAGCACCAATGTTGAGAATAATGAGCAACCCCTATCGCATTGGTGGACTATCCTCCGAGGACCGAGCTAATTTGAGAACCAGTCGCTCATGTCGCGTACTTTGGCTTCATATCCGAGACCGAGAACCCACGAACCTTTAACAAGTCACTAGCGATGCTTCAAGTTGTGAATACAGTGCTCTATCTCGTCGCTGCATTGCTTATCTATCATTATGTGGGTCCAAATGTTAAATCGCCCGCCATCTCATCCATAAGTCCCTTAATGGCTAAGATTGCCTGGGGACTTGCTATTCCTACGGTGAGTCTATACCATATTTTACCTCGACTTTTGAGCAAGTTAACGCTGACCAAATGCAGACTATTCTCTCCGGAGTCGTACTAGGTCATGTCGCATGCAAATATATCTACGTTCGCCTCTTCCGCGGGACAGACATAATGCAAAGACGAGACTTTTTGTCAATTGGATCCTGGGTTGGCATTTGTCTCGCGGTCTGGGTCGTATCTTGGGTTGTCGCTGAGTCGATTCCCGTGTTCAATAACTTACTGAGTCTTATTGTACGTTCTGAGATACCTCGCCCATTTACTAAGGATACCGACTAATATTCTTGCAGAGTGCGCTATTTGGAAGTTGGTTTAGCTGTATGATTGACCCGAATCCCTTTATTCTCTGATCCAAAGGCCATCTAAGCCAAGGCTAACTTTCACTCCTTAGTCGGCCTCCCTGCCATCTTTTGGCTTCATATGAACTGGGGCCAATACTCCCGGAACTATAAGAAGATATTTTTGACGATATGCAATCTTTTGGTATTGGGGATTGCCTGCGCTATTGTGAGTATTCTTTTCATGAAATTCATGGCTTCCTCCCCATTTTCCCTTGATTACTTCAACACTCTGTTCTCTGCCCTGACTCATGACTAATTTTGCGTAGTGTGGACTGGGTCTATACGTATCCGGAGCTGCAATTCATGATGACTCTGGCTCCGGTAGCTGGACTTGTGCAAATAATGAGGGATAATGTTCTGTCTCATGGTTTAGAATCTTCGCTTGGCGACGATGAGCCTCATCTGACTGCTTTCAGCTAAAGCGAATGATCGCATTTACTACCATTGGCCATGTATATATCTGCCAACATTATGGGAATAACATAGAAATAGAAGGAATCCATGATTATTCTTAAATCTTCATCTGGGATTTATATACCACCTTACACTCTAGTTGGAAATATATATCGTGACTTTGATTTTCGCTCATCAATTTTGTGTAAATTTCCCAAACCCAGCGATTAGTAGACTGGCTCTGTATTCAATAATACGAGTCTTGGATATCCGCTTATTCGACATCGGATTTCTGCGGGGGATCATCATCTCGGCTGGCGGAGTTAAACCGGTGGGTATTTAACTTCACCATCGGCCTCTTCCTTTCCATCCACTTCAACGACACATCAAGAAAAACCGCATAATCCACAATGGCCCAGAAAAATGTCGTAGTTATTGGGTAAGTCATCGCGACCAATTCGCAACTAGATCTCTTCATTCTAACATCTTCCAGGGCAGGAGTCGCGGGGTTAACCACGGCATTTCTCCTGTCAAAGAAACCCGGCTACAAGATTGTCGTCGCGGCTAAGCATATGCCCGGCGATTACGATATTGAATATGCTTCACCCTGGGCCGGGGCTAACTACATGCCGTGAGTTAAATACTGCGGAGAGCTACCTATTCAGCCTGAGTACTAATACGGGATGGTTTGGTCTTAGCGTGTCGGTTACTGGTACAGAGGCAGCAGAATGGGACAAGAACACTTGGGGTCCATTTGAAGACCTAGCGCGAAATCACCCTGATGCTGGTGTACATTTCCAAGGTCAGCCTAGGCAATTCAATTGCCATGAATTTTTCCATTGACATGCTCGGACAGAATGCGAAATACATAACCGTACCAAGGACGTCGGCTCTGCAACAGCCGACTGGTTCGCTGAATTACTCTCTCCAACTCCATGGTTCAAGGACGTTGTCCCAAATGTATGATGGCCCTTCTGTATGTCAAAAAGAAACTCGGTCTGATATCCTCCAGTTTCGCGCCCTTCCACAAGAATCACTCAGACCAGGGATTAATTCCGCAACTGCTTTCACCTCGGTCTGCATTAATACAGCAATCTATCTCCCCTGGCTAGTCTCGCAATGTCTTAAAAATGGCGTTATTTTCAAACGAGCCGTTTTCAACCACATTCAGGAAGCTTCTTCGTCGACTATCCACCCCGCAGGCAAAGTCGACCTCGTAGTTAACTGTACAGGGTTAATGGCCTCGAAGCTCGGCGGCGTGGAAGATAAAGCTGTTTTCCCTGCCCGCGGACAGATAGTAATTGTTCGGAATGATGCAGGCAAGATGATGGATATCTCAGGGACGGATGATGGGGATGATGAGGCGTGCTATGTTATGACTAGAGCTGCCGGTGGTGGAACGATTCTCGGTGGCAGTTACCAGAAAGGAAATTGGGAGTCGGGCGTTGATCCAAATCTTGCTGTGAGGATTATGAAGAGGGCGGTGGAGTTGTGCCCTGCTCTAACGGGTGGGAGGGGCATTGAGCATTTGGATATCATCAGACATGGTGTTGGATTACGGCCTGTCCGACAAGGAGGGACTAGGATTGAGAAAGAACGCTTGGGAGATGTTTGGGTGGTTCATAATTATGGGGCTGGTGGTGCGGGATATCAATCGTCTTATGGATGTGCTCAGGCCACGGTGAACTTGATTGAGGACGCTTTAGGGATAAGGGCGAAGCTTTAGGTCGGAACTGGCAATATTATAGTCTTCTGTCGATTATAAATTTGAAATGCTTAAGAAGTGTGGCATTCTCTCGCGTAAAGAGGCGGATAATAGTATCCAGTTCAGCGTCGCAGTTGGTGGTATAAGAAGAGCCCAGGTAAATTCATCTGTATCTAGTTCTCGATCTCAACTTCGTGGTATCGGGCCATAAGATTGAATACGCTATATTGACAAAAATATAACTGTTCATTTCTAATCGCTAAATCTTGGATCTTTCTTTCTTGTCTTTCCTGTAATGCTGTGTAAAGTCGTACTCGATGCTAGACCATTTCTGTAAACTGTCAGTATCCCAGTCCAGAGCTCCTAAGATCAAGTAGACTGACCATCAAGAATTGTCTAGTCCTCTCTTTATCCCCCTCTATATCTTTCAGGAGACCTAGGAATGGATCTGTCTCCAAAGCTGTGTTAGCGTCGGTCCTAGAAATACGGTAAAAGTTCTTTCGAGAACGTCTGTCGACATAATCGACAAACTTCTGACGACGGATCTCCGCATATAAATCAAGGATGCTCTCATCTGCCCAGCCCTCATAATACCCGATGAGGCAGTCGGCCAGACCACCGGCGTCTAGCACGGCAGACATGCATCCATAACCACCAAAGGGGTTACAAACATGAGCCGCATCAGCCGCCAACAAAATGCGACCCACTCTCATCTTGTCCACACAACGATTGTGGATGCGGAATTGATTGGTATCTGTGATTGTGTAATCACTTGGTTCCGGACTTCCAGGAAGTAATCTCTTGAAAGCCTCCGGTCGACGAGCAATATATTCTTCATCTGAAAAGCCTCCGGCGTCCCCATAAGTCACCCGCCAAAGATTGCCATTTGTTCCAGCCTTTCCGCGTTTCGCGATAAGGCCAAAATGCTCCTCGTCTATCATATAATTCCCTCCATCCCAGCCGTGTTTGTCGAAACCATCGTAAAAGACCTACTGAGGTTAGCTTTGGCCAACGCAGTTCCCAAAACCTAAATCCATACATTTTGAACCATCAATTTACAGTCGAACGTCTCGCCAGGCCAGTCTCTGCCAAACAAGCACTTTCTCACCACGCTGGAGCCACCATCACACCCGATAACATAGTCAGCTTCGAACCTGAGCTGCGTGGGCACCGTTCCTGGGCGACCAACTTCTACATCTGCCCAGGCCTTGGAGCCATCCTGTCCGACATTCGTGACTTTGTGGTTGAACCGAATATCAATCAAACCGTTGCCTCTCTCAATGCAATGCTTGTACATAATTTGCAAGATCATATTAAGTGGCAGCACCGTCATACGGTCCTCTTCATCCTTGGTCGTCGAAAGATCAATGCCTATTAGTTTCTTTCTCGAGTCCTTCACATTGCGCCAGCAGATGTAAGGGAAGGTGGGAATTCCAGCCTCTCGAAAGTCCTTAAGCAGGCCGGCACGGCGGAAGATTCGAGTCGCGGGGACACCGTACTGGGTAGCTCTCAGGCGTTCGTCGAGTCGATCCCAAGCTTCCAGAACTAACGATGGGATGCCATGCTGAGATAGCATTAACGCAAGGAGTAAGCCCGCTGGTCCGGCTCCGGCGATCAAGATCTATTTTGTCAGCTTGAACGATGAGCTAATTGTTACAGAAATATCAAACCTTCTCAAAGGGTCGTTCTTTTTCAGTTGGAGGCATTATGGCGTATGAACTTGCAACAATTGCTCGAGGGATTGTTGAATGAAGACATGCTCGGTGTAATATTTAAGGAGAGCAAATAATCATGGCCGCTTACTAGCGGAATTGGTTCCGGTGTTCCTGCAAGTTTCGCATTGTTTAATATGCTGCAAAGCGATGATATTCATGCGGGGTTGAGGTCGATCAACTGTACCTTCTGTCAGGCAGAACGCCTTCCAGACAATCTCGAGATTCCGTTCAGATTGATAATCACCGCGTGATAGCCGATGTCGCATAAGATATTATCCAGCCGCGGATGGAGATGAAGTTTCGGTAGAGTCGCAAGCATCATGGCCTGGTGCGCGATTTCAGCAGTTCATATGCCGAAAGGTCGCTCATTCTATTTTTAACATGAAGAATCCGAGGCCAACGGTTTCATTTATTGGTGTCTTCTGGAAGATGTCATGATAACGAGGTGATTTATTTGGCTGATATTTGCATATGTTGGTGCTGAAGCTACCCCAGAGACAGAATGACAGAATGACAGAATGACAGAATGACAGAATGACAGAATGACAGAATGACAGTTCGAGCAGAAGGAAAGAACCCAGCTCGCTCTTTCCATTTAATGACTTCCTCCAACAAAATATCAACTTCAATATTGAGGACTCGTAATGACACTCCACCATCTTGAAGCAACATATCATTATCAAAATAACAACCGGACCGTTCAGAGTCGGTCTACAAGATGGCACCATTCTTCAATCCAAGACAATTCCACTCTCTGCCTCCCCCTCACCCCCCAAAAGGGCCTCCAGGAATCCCAATACGAGTGAAAACCTATATTGGTATCACCGTATTCATCCAACTATTCGCAGGCACATTTTGTATATTTATCATCGGGGTCTTGGTTTGGAAAATAGGAAAGGTTCTTCGACGTCTCACTCAAGGGAAGGTCGTCGGTGAAGGTCACTCTCCTGACACTCGTTATGTAAGAACCTGGTATGGCTGGGTGCCACTAGAACGCCATGAGGCCAATAAGGAAGCGATCAGGAGGGCCTATGAAAAGTATCATCGCTGGACTGATTGGAAATCCTCTCGCGAGGATTATCGCTGGATCTGGTGGGACCCTGGTCAGAAGGAGATGGAGAAATACTATCAGAATCGGAGACCGTTGCGATGGTTGCCAAGTTGGCTTAGGAGTTATAAGCCTATTGCTGCTGATACGATCTGGAATCCTGGTCCGCCGCGGAATCAACCCGTTTCAGATGATAAGGAACTGGAGCATTCTTGCGAAATGACAGAAGGCTCTGCTTGTGAAAATGATGTTCGTCACGCATCTGACAGTGTCTCGGTGCTTCCAGATGTAAATTCTAGAAATTACGGGCAACGTCAAAGGGCAGTCAGGACTCGGTTTTCGTCTATAGCACTGGCAACCGGAAGAGAATTTTTGTCAAACCATAACTTTGCGTATAAGAGAAGTCGTTGGTCCCAAAGCTCTCACTTGCTGTTAGAAAAGGGCCGACTGTTTTGGACTCTCAACAACGCAAAGCATCCTCCCAAACAGAGGAGTATTTTCTCAGAATTCTCTGCACTTGAGCCGAGGAAGCAACGGTGTGTTTCTCTCCCATGTCTTGCAGTCGCAAGTGTTCAACCGAGAGTTTTACCTCCGGCAACAGATACGTCGTGGGGAAGTGAGGTTAGTATCGAGCAGGATATTCAAAAGACATCCATGCCACGCCGTTGTTCACGAAAATACCAGATATGGTCTACCAAGATGCAAATCCAGTCATCTGGATTGATAAAGCACAAACAGTGCGGGTTCTTAGGTCCGCCAGGAAGTCCAAGATCCGAGCTTTTGAACAGTTTCGTTTCGCGACAGCACACTACTTCCGAGTCTCTTCCATTGGTTCAGGAAAGAAGTAATACCCCATGCCTTGAATCAAGAAGCCGCGCTTCGTCAAGCGTTGGAACAAGCTACTTCACTGCACGGTCGACTTTGACCAGTTGTCACGCCTTCGATTTCGAGAGAAGATGGAGCTCTACGCCACTCCTTTGTAACCAATCTCTTTCACTATCACCAATTGGAAATGGACTCACTAGAAGACATGGATTCTGCTCACTTCATAATGTGGATCGCTTGAGTTCATTTTTGCAACAGGAAATGGCACCGAAGGCAAAGCCCCAGCGAACAAGCAAACAGGAAAAACACGACACCACAAAAGCAGTTGCAATCCAAAGCCGGCAGCGGAGTTACGTGCCACTCGATAATCTCGACGACTGGGAAATACGGCTAATGGACAACCTAGATCGAAAGCTGGAATGGCTCCTCAATGAACTAGATCCGGGCCGAAGGCCATTCCATTTCGCGACCCTTGCAAACCACTGGCTAAATCGAGAAACGTGGATCGTTATAGATCCTGTTTCGCGTGTCCCAATAGACGCAAGGCGCCGATGGGGAGATCCTAGATTCAATGTGCCATATCCCACTCAAACCTATGAGCCGACACCCAAATACCCGGTTGTGGTTCGCAAAAGGGCCCACACACCGAAGATAAACTCATGGAGGATCGCAGTTAACAGACAGCGGAGGGCATCAGGGCTTAAAGACATTGTAAAAGCTGTGGAGCTATTCGATGACCCTTCTGCGGATGAGCCACCTGACGGTAAAATTGACCCTGCGAGCTGGATTCTTCGGAAGCCTCCTCAAGGTTTTGCCATGTCAGCTAAGCATGGAAACACATACTATGAAGGAGGAGCAGGGTGGCAAGAGACATTCAGCGACTGGCAGAAAGTGCGCCGTGGATATCGCATTCGCAAAGCTGTTTATGAAGGAAGGGTGAACCGCAGTAGAATAAAGTATCTCGCACGGGGAATCACACGATATTATCGGGCTAGCTCCCCTAAGAGCTCGACTGGGTGAAACAGCAGATCAAATCAGCTCGTATACATTCTTCCCAGCACATCCAAGTTGGCCTTGTTGGGACCGATGACTATGTCGAATTGAATATACAGTCTTTTTGGATTCTGTCGAGCATTAGCACATATTCCTATGATGACTCGAACCGGGCAAGTGCCCAGGCACATTTTTATTAGGTTACATGGTCTATCTGCCATGTATGCTCTCCAATGTACAGCGATGATCTCCACGACAGGTCTTACGTATCTTTAGCCCCTCTACTGGAGCATATCCACCATATGGATCGAAACCTTTCCTGGCTCCAGATGTATTCTTAGGAACCGTCCATTTCGAGAGAAAATGTTATTCTTAAGTCGATTTAGTATCTTTCATTCTAATCTGCTAATAAAACATTGTTAATAGACGAGAGAATCCAACGTTGTAGTAAATCCCAATCCGAAACTCCGATGATCCTGTCTGTATCGCTTTGGCCATCAGGCCTGGCCGGGACGAGCTGAAGTATCGTACAAATGTGATATATACTCGCAAGAACGGTAATTGGCGCCTCATATCAGTGCCACCATTGGACCGAAATCCCTGTTCCAAACACCCACAAAATAACACTCTTAGAAACCCGGAGGATTCACACGCTGGCTAACTCGAGTCCATTTGGGAAGTTCTACCAAGCAAATCAGTCAGTAAGGCACCTTTCTCAAGTACCGCAAAAAAAATGTTTTGACTTCCATTCCAAAACCACATATGAAAGAACACGGTGGACCACTTACTGTGAATTCCCTTCCGATACTTCCTCTCCTTCTTATCGAAGATAGTGTACTTGTCCTTGGGCAACATTTCCTCCTCCCGAGGCATCTCCGCGTACCACCGCTGGACGGCCTTGGCTTCGTATCCGTTTCGCTGGAGGGCTGCGCTGACGGTGTCGACTACCCGGTCGACGGAGCGTAGACGCTTGCGCTGTCGCGCTTTTTGAGGTTGTGAGATCCGCCAGGGGGTTTTCCTTAATTGAAGTCGTGTTAGCTATGCCGAAGAAAAATGGTACTTGGATTGAGAGATGATCTCGGGCGGAATTGGACGTGATATGGATTCGGTAACGTACCAGAGGAGACCTCCGAGAAGAGAAGAGGTCGGCTTAAACATATTGAAGGTTGTGGAGGTGAGAGGAAGGGATTGATAAGTGGTTGTTGGAAATAGACGGAGAAGTTGAGATGAAGAAGTTCTGGCTGGTCTGTGCGCCTGACGGAACAGCGCCCGTCATTTTTTGCCCGGATGCTCTTTTCTTCTCTTGTTATGCTTCTGCCTTTTTGTTCTTTTCTTGTGTAATTTATTTAATTTATTCCAATTCTATAATCTCATGGATTTCCTATAGGTCGCCATGTCCAACGGTATGGATTCCGGGGCTACGGCAGACTGTCCGTCAGTCGCATGGAGGCAGTTGTCCTCCTTGACGATGTTTGGAGTCGGCGCATTATGTCGCACTTTCTTGCTGGGCTTGAATTATCCCGAGATCCACGGACTAGAGGAATTTATGGAGCTACTTGACTCTAGACGCGATCCGTCTGCGAGATCAAAGGGTTTACTAACAGGTACCGCATCTCCGATTCCTTTTGTCTGGTAGTAATGCGCTAATGCCCTTTGATTGCAGTTTCCAATCATACAAGCGTGTACGTACGTACAATATGCTTCGATGACTGAGGCCGTCCCGATATATAATGGCCTGCGGGAGGCTGACCATAAGCTGTATACAGTATGGATGATCCGATAATGTGGGGAGCTCTACCTATGAGGTTTCACTGGGGACTGCCATCATGGGACAGGAGATGGTCATTCGGGAGTCATGACATTTGTTTTCAGGGACGGTGCGCTTGTATTTTGCTCCTACGACATAGCAGAAGTCGCTGATAGACCAGGGCGTAGGCCGCTAGCTTTGTTTTTCACGATGGGCCAGGTACTCCCTACGCATCGACTGGCGCACTCGCGACATGGCGGCCTAGCACAACCAGCTGTGACCCAGGCGATCCGATTACTATCCAAAGGACCATTCGCCCCCGATCCTCACCGTGCTGCTCCTGATCGTCAGCATTGGAGTCTACGGAATGTCTGCGTCGATCCATTTTCTGATCTCCCAACCGCTTATACGACCAACGACGAGGACTCCCATTTGGCGCCTTCGGCCTACGCATGCAATTCATATTCGTGGGTACATATCTTCCCGGAAGGAAAGATCCACCAGGCCCCGCACAAGACGATGCGCTATTTTAAATGGGGGGTTGCCAGATTGATTCTGGAAGCGAGCGAATGCCCTGACGTTGTGCCGATCTGGCTGGAGGGGTTTGACCAAGTCATGCATGAGAGTCGGCGTTTTCCACGGTTTCTCCCTCGACCAGGAAAGCACATTAGCATCACGTTCGGACAGAAGGTGGATACCGAGGCCGTTTTTGGGGACATGAGAAGACGATGGCGGGAAATTAAAGAACGAGCGGAGAAGAATGAGCCTGGAGTTCGGGATCTTCCCGTCGGGGCATTGAATGATGAACTGCTGAATGGAAAGGAAGCCGTTGAGCTACGCAAGGAAGTCACCAAGAGGGTCAGGGATCTTGTGCTGGAGGTAAGGCAAACCAGAGGTCTTCCTGAAGAGGACCCGAAGGAAGGGCTCGTGGAGACATGGATCCAGGAAGGTCCGAAACAAGAGGGTAAAATGAATGATGAGTCTTGGGTTCGGGATATTTGAAGCATGTATACTATTTGTACAACTATACCTTGTAAATATGATATAGAGTGGATGGCGCAAAACTACGCGCTGTAATTAGCAGCCGTTTAAAATAGACCTGCTCATATTAGTTTGTTTAACACTGTCTATCCCTTGGCCACGTCAGATTTCAGAAGTCCTCCAGCCGTCGACAGCCACGGGTAGGTGTATGTCATAAAAATATGACTTGAATAACATTGCTCACATAAGCGAATTTTATAAAAATAAAAAGCAAAGAAGAGTGCCTCCAAGCAAGTGCGGGTTCTCTGAAGATACAACTTGGATGAAAATGTCAGTTTAGCGACAGAGATGGGTTGCTGAGATTGATGCATCACCGGACAAGAAGGCCAGTGCTCTCATTGCTGGTGTAGACTCTATCTAATCTTCCTCACCCTCAACCCTCTATCCTCAACATCTCTATGCCCAAGAAACGACAAAAGACAACCTTCTCAAAACCAATAAATACAGCTCATCACACCCTTTCCTCATCCAGTTCTGATCATCATCAGAATGCCCGTTCAAGCCCGTCGACCTCCTCTTCAACGACCGATCAACCATCCGTGAATGACCTCATCAACCACCTTCGACGCACCCAAGTATCGTTTACAGGAGGCAGAGTCAATCAGCCGAAGTTTGTCGCACCGCGATCCGTCCATCCCTCGCTAAGAAATGTCCTCGAAGTCCCTGATACCCCGCCGCCTCGGCCTCGCCCCAATGCCCACCGGATTGAAGTTGGCGGACGACGGTTGAGACGAGCTCCCGGGCCACCGCCACCGGACAGTTGGCTCGCGGGTAGCAGTAATTCGCGAGATGAGGACGATTTACCTGACTCTCCCCTTGTCACCACTGCGTATCCGGAAAGGAAGATCTTTTATCGCTTGGATCGGCTTCCTGGGGCGACGTTCCCCGCACAGAATGCCTTGTTACATTTGGTGCTTAAGGCCATGGCGTTGAACTGGACTTGGCATGTGGAATATGATGGGCAGTTTCTGGGACTCCTTCCGAGTCAGATTAAGGTCTTGCTGCTTAGTTATATTGCTATCTATGCGAGAGGCCAGCCGTTAGGGAGGTTGATGCGTGGCCTAGCACCGCTGTTCCAGAACGCCACTGATACTGGGAATGAGGACCAGGACGGTGATCATCTATACCAGGATACTGACTTGGGAATATCGCGTCTGGATTTAGGAGGGGCGATAGGTCACTGGATAACTTTCAAACAACTTACTAAGGAGCTAATCATGCCGCAGAAACAGGGGTCTGCTTCGACTCAGCGCAAAGGCAAAGATGCTGTCCCTTTATCCTGGGAGGAGGAATATGAGAATGAAACCGATTTTGCTCCAGGAGCCGAAATAGCTCTCCCAAAATCCGCCAGCAAATGTCTTCGTTTTGAGAATCTCCGTTTCCTTTCTCTGGCTCATCCCAATCCAGCCAGTGCTAGTTGGAAGTCTCTACTCGACCTTCTCTCGCATCTGTCAACGCTCACTCATCTCTCTCTGGCCTATTGGCCGGTTCCAACATTCACTCCGAACGCCATGAATGCCCGCGTCCGTCATCCGACTCAGAGGTCTTTATCTTTCGCATATAGCGCGACAGACTCATACTCCGCTCTCGAGAATAACTGGGCCGGGGCCGCAAGCGTTCTCCGTATGCTATCGCGAGTGACCTATTGCCTGAAGTGGCTAGATCTGGAAGGTTGCGAAGACTGGATCCCTGCACTGAACTATACCCATGAAGAAAGTCCGTCTGAGGAAGGCGTTGCCTCTCCCCGCTCCATGGGACCGGAGTGGAACGGGTCTTGGAGAAATATAGAATACGTCCGGCTTGGTCCGGGATATCTTCCTCAGGTCGACGCCATTCTTCGACCCCCTTCGCAACCAAATACCAGTATGAGTAGTACTTCGAGAACCCCCTTGCCCAATTTGTCTCAGCAATTCTCGTCCCGTTCCCTGGCGTGGTCTATCCACGCCCCTTCGGCCTCATCTAATGAGGACGATCCTTCCTCGTTGGACCAAGATCTCCCTTGGGTTGTAGAAGAAGAGCGCGTCAAATACCGCCAGAGTAAGGAATTGGAGCGCTTTCATGGAGCTGTTAATGCTGCAGTCGCGGCTCAGAAGCATATTCAGGGTATTCGGAGACAGGGGCGTGGGAAGTGGGTGCATTTCTCCTTTGGGTTGGAGAACTTGGGGGTTGAAGAGCTGAGGTTGTTGCTAGGGCAGGATTATATGAGCGTTCTTCCTTAGAACCAGTTGTGGCATGAAGGTTATTCGTGTGTTCATTTATATTTGGGGAGATTTGCATATACGATACTAGAGCATGCATGTTTATATATGAAAGCTACGGAATGTCAAGTACTCAGGATAAACTGAGCCATTAAATGCAAATATTTATTCTTTTTGTTATGATGCCGTGAACAGACATGCTCACATTGAATTAGAGCATGAACCTAGCAATTACTTCTGAGGTCGACCTCTATTAAACGTCTTCAACGGGTCAACCTTCCCACCAGCTTTTCTCCCCTTTCCTTTCCCGCGATTCCTATCTCTAGCCTTCCGAATCCTATTCTCATTTGTCTTCCTAATACCCACAAAACCGACATCTTCACTCGAAATACCCTTCCGTCCCTTAGCCGGCATGAGGTAATCAGGAATATGTTTCAGATGGGGTTGAACTCTAGCCGAACGCAACTCGCCATCATGACGCAGCTGGCGAAGCTCCTCTGGGTTTTCTTCAAAATGCCGCTTGAGTTTCTCGCTCTTGATAAGCTCCTGGCGGATTTCACGAGCTCGAGCTTCTTGTATCGCGAGTCGTGTTACTGCACGTAGAGCATCTGTCATTCGGTACCGGAAGGCATCAACCTGTTGCATTTCGAAATGATACGGTTTAACCTCTTGGCCTAGTTTGGATTGCTTTTTGATAATTTTGGCTAGAACGGTTTCATCGTACTTCGCCGTTGGGAAGGACGTTGGTCTATGCTTTCCAAATTGTTCGGATGGGACGACGAACGAAAGTGCCATGCCTGCTTTGCCTGCCCGCCCTGTACGACCGATGCGGTGTGTGTAGGATCTGGACGTTGTAGGGAGATCGAAGTTGAGGACACAAGCGACATTTTGGAAGTCGATGCCACGCGAGATACCGTAGTCCTTATCTTTGCCGGAGACCTTGCGCCGTTTATCTGGGCGAGTTGTCTTTTGGCTCTCTTCCTCGCTAGCTTCGTCGGAGTCGTCTTTGTTCTCGGCTGCATCCTCCTTGTCGGCTTTCTGGGACTTTTTGGATGGCTTGGGTGCTCCCATCACTTCCTGTTCGTCGGCCGCGATGATGATATCGTAAACACCTTTGTTAAACTCCTGAACAACATGGATACGGGAGTTGATGGGCAGTTCGGAGTTGAGGATGCAGCTCTTGATTCCAAATTGCTCTAGGAACAATTTCACACGGTAACAGCGGTCTATATCCCCGACAAACACTATAACTTTCCCCTTTATCAATTGTAGTTTGAATATGACGTAGATCAGGAGGAATTTCTCATCTTCTGCGCATCTGTAAGATTACAAGGTTAGTAAGAAGTTGGTCGTAAATCGCGAAGACACATACCTAACAATGAATTGACTAACTCCGGCACCTTCCTCTTCCTTATCCTCCAATTTTAGAGTCACTGGACTCCGACAAAACAAGCCTTTCAACGTATCCACTTCAGATGTAAGAGTAGCACTCATCAGGAAGGTCTGGACACCGCGGGGAATGGCCTTCGACAGTGCATGCATGTCTTCATCGTATCCGTAGGAAAGAACCAGATCCGCTTCATCAATAACAAGATGCGTCAGATTTTCCAATGAAAGAGCGGAATTGCCGAGATTGGCGAGAACTCTTGATGGAGTCGACACAATCAGATCAGGGAAATCTGATAGCATAGACCGTTGGACTGCGTCAGCGACCTTTTGTGTAAGATTAACGGAGCGTATTTCCTTTCCGCAGAAGGCAGAGAATGAGGTGATGACATTTTGGACTTGTTCGGCCAATTCTCGAGTCGGGACGAGGATAAGACCAGTGGTCGCTTTCAATGAAGGATCGGCCTGTTGTGAATTGATGTCAGTAAAGGTAATGATTTTATTAAGCAAAGGAAACAAACGAACCGATTTCTTCTGAAGAATAGTCTGTAAAATTGGAAGAACGTATGCGGCGGTCTTTCCAGAACCGGTCTTTGCACGAGCTAATT
This sequence comes from Aspergillus sclerotialis, assembly GCA_003589665.1. NCBI lineage: Eukaryota > Fungi > Ascomycota > Eurotiomycetes > Eurotiales > Aspergillaceae > Aspergillus > Aspergillus sclerotialis. The sequence continues at coordinate 65,524 of MVGC01000063.1, forward strand.
ATCGCATTAGTTTTCGAGTAGTTCCTTAGAAAATGACCATATACATACCCAGAACATCCTTCCCTTCAAGTGCTAAGGGAATGGCTTTCGACTGAACGAGGGTAGGTTTCGTGAAGTTTTCTTTGATTAAGGCCTGGCGCAAGCGTGGATCAAGATTGAGATCTTCGAAGCTGGGTTCGCCTGCATCTTTATTATTTTCCTCCGGAGCCTCAGTTGAGGGGACATCATTGGCATCAAGCTTCCGCTTCATTATGGAATGAATTGGGCGTCGAAAGTGAGATGTTGGAATTTGAAATGATTCCATTCCGTCAGTCTATAATTTTTGCTTGTCGGGGAAATTTTGTCGGAGATACGGTTTATCCGAAGTTTGGCTCCACGTGCATTTTATACTTCTGTTCCTTCTCTTGTTCTCCTTCTTGACAGTTCCAATTCCATTCTAGTTTTATAATCTGATGGATTTTACTCATTATTGCTGTTGGTATTGAGCTTAAATCATAGTGGTATCCACTAGCGACCGAATACAAGGCGCAATGAACCAGTCAATGAATCTGGATATAACATGGCAAAAGGGAAAGTCATCAATCATCAGGCGATCATTCCATCAGTTGAAATAAAACATAAAATGAAATGAATATTCCTCCAATCATTCATTTAGCAGGATGCAATGCAACAGTCATAATATGGACCATCAATATCGATCGAGAGAAGTCAGAATCGCATGCAAGAATTCAAAGGGTTCATCCGGTCATCTGGGATCAGACGAATTGGATGCACCTCGTATATAAAATTGCCCGAAACAGGTAGTTCTGCTCAGGTCACGTATCCTATTCAATACAAGGAGTTGAGGGTTCACCCAAGAAATCAATAACTCCCTGGAAATGCAAAATTAAATGCATCAGACCGTGGAGGCGCCCGTGCCATATTTTCATCCCGTTCTTCCAGTTCAAATGATTGCCTTGCGTAATTTATAAGTTTCGGCTTGGATCTGCTACTGAGCACTCCCACAGGCATGACAGGGATATTATACTCGACTGTATAAACCTTGCCAAAGTTCAATCGTGACATTTTATCGAGCTTTTGATCGTGAGTAGCGGGCTTGACCTCAAGAGGTTCCTTGGTTGTCTTGCTCTCATTCGAGCGGGTAGTCGGTTCCGATCCTCTCATATAGATGACGGCATGGTCCTCTGGGATTATCCCAGATTTAGCTAACCCTTTTCCACCATAAGTGAGAATTGGCCTGTGTATAGTGAGTTTCCTTGGGGGCCTTAGACTTGGGATATATCACTTACAAACACCAGGCGCATTGTGACCCCTTTTTTACAACCACCATACGGCGGATGCTGTTATAAATTCTCTGTCCATGCAGTCCTTCGGTTATACGGGGCGTGCTAATGAGAGTCCCATTATTCCCGGCAGGCTCATTCCAGAGAATGGCAAAAACCTATGAGAACTGTCAGTTTAGTTCTGCACAATTCAATCAGCCAAACCTACGGTGCCCACATCGAAGTACCTCTCAGGATGCCTCTGTATCCTGTATTCTGATTGGGGTCAGCCTGTAATATGCTATCCATGCTGAGAAGACTTACGCGAATTTAGGGCTCGCCCGGCGTTCCTACCAGAAATAACATTCGGCTGGGACCCTATGGCCGAGCGCTCCATTCCTGAGGCTGGATGCACCGTGGAACCGTGAGTGTCATCCTGATAGCTGACAGAACCGTTGCGCATCTGAGGGTCATGATGACTGGGATCTGTTCCGTTGACATTCAAAGACCGAAAGTTGTTATTCAAGTTCTCAAAGTCTGCTGGGCTAACGGGGCTACGAGGCACATTTCCAGAAGAGCCCAAGTAGCTTTGAGGATATTGACTGGCGTCTCTGCTTCCATTTTAGTTTTACCTGTTTTGAGCCATACTCCCAGTTGCCACTTAGGCGACAAGAGAGACATTGACTTACGCTGTACTGTTCGTTTGTGAGCGTGGGTCCATACTAGGGTGATGGACAGGTGGATAGGAGCTTGGACCAATGGGATATTGAGAATGACCATAGGGTCTAGGCGAATAACCGTTTGCTATGTAGGGGTAGCCCTGTTGTTGCGATGAATAGGTCCTGTGAAAGCTTAGCCTAGGCCTAAGCAACGACTTAGGGTTTTCCTACGGATAGCTCATTGGTGGTGGATGACCACCTCCCATCCCTCCGCTGCCATAGGAAGGCTCTGCTCCAGGTATGTTAGATGTTGTATGACTCATTTCACTCCATGGGGCCGATTCTAACCAGCGTGATACCGATCAGAATACTGCACTTGCCAGGCCATCGCTTAGCATTTCACAAGGAGTATGTCTAAATTGAGATGTAAATGTCTTTTGCGCTGTACCAGCTTGAAAGACGGTAATTGGGAGCCCTGAATCAACGACAAAGTGGGCCAACCCATTGCGCTGGAACTTGATTCGAACTCACTCCAGCGCTTCATTAAAATATAGTTTTGGTGATGCGGCTCTTGGGTATCCATTCTGGAGACTAATAACATGGCAGCCACGCTTTGCAGTCCAACCACTTTGTTGTCGAAATTTCACTCGCTGAAGCATAACTCCGCATGACAAATTAGCCATCATGTCGCAAATTAGACGAACATTCAGTACGAGATTCGGCGTTAGCCGCTGGTTTCTTAATCTGCCTCTATTTCTCCATCCACTCAGGAGGGTGAGATGACGGGCGCTACTGTAAGACTAGTAAAGCGCTAGGGAGCTAGTCTCCTCAACTTCCAACTGGGATGCATTAAACCCCAGGCCAAGAGCCATACGGAGGAAGTGGGAAATGAAGCGAGGCTTGTGATCAGGAATGTGATGCAATATTTTCGGGAATGTTGCACGGATACGACCGTTCGTTTGTTGACACGTCTTGGCTACTCGCCTTTCCTCCCTCCACTTCCCTTAAGAGCCTCATTGTAAACGTCTAACTCCCTTCTGGGATGGTAAATCTTCCTCGTCGCTATGTCGTCATGGGCAGGCTGGGAAAGCGGCAATAAAATTGACAACAAGGTAAGCGTTGAGTGGTTTGGACCGCGTTTTTGTGCTTATTGTTTCCGCCCAGGGAAAGGAGCAATATAGCAAAGGATCTCATAGCATGGGAGATTTTGGAGCTTACAATACAGATATTTCCATCCAAAACCTCTCACTCGGATTTGCAGGTATCCCATCCAACCTGCCGCGAACCCCCTCTCCTCTTGCTCGCACAGATTCAGCTGGCTGCTATCTCTGCGAGCATGAGGACATTCCCATCCAACCTCATGATTCACCGACAGGTCTACTTCATCCATCTACATCTTATGGAAGAATTAGCGGTGACATCGAAATAATATCTCCGAATTCAAGTTTAAAACTGGGGAAGCCTGAACCGGGAAACCCGACCAGCTCTGAATTTACTCCTTCCCACCAAAATGGGAGCGTCCACCAACCACAACATGCCAAATTCAAAAAGGCTATTGATGCAATGATTAAGGCGCAGAGCGATATCTCCGCGAAAAGAATGAATGTGCGGGAACTGCGACAAAAAATGAAACACAAGAGGAACGAAGAGGGAGTTTCTAGGGCTTTATTAATGAAGAAGCTCAATGCCCTGTCTGCGCAAATTGAGATGAGCAGTCTTAGTTCTGAATTCGAGCAGCTTCAGTCCGTTACGAATGAATACTTGGATGTGGAGATGAATTACAACCAGGTGGAGGACGAGTTAATGGTCGAGGAATATGCGCTATTTCAAATGATGACGAAACTCTCTGAGTTGCTGCAGCAGAACGTTGCACCCAGTGTCATGGAGGATACGCAACTCAGTGATTTTGAATCGGATGATACTTCGTCTACCATCAGTAGTCTCCAACGGGTTCCGCCTAGTGTCGTTGCTTACCTGTCGCGGGCAGGAGACATGCGCTTACTCCAAGAGCGCCTCGCGGAGCTCGATACAGAATGGCTATCCATTGTTGACAAACAAGGTGTAAGACAGAAAATGGGAATTTCCATGGACGAGGAGTCTCTAGAATTTCTACGTGACTATGATGAGGAAAGGAGGCAGATCCAAGACGAATTAAACGACGTTTTCCGCGAGGTGAAACGCCTACGTGCAGTCTGCGATAGCGAAGGCGTAGTAATGGACCAATATGCGAAAGGCATAGAGGCCGTCCACGAGAATTATCTAGACGAAAATATACATCAGCCGATAGATCCTCTCGAGACATCGGCCACCGATGACAATCAACCCTTTTTCGAGGTAGGTCCTGGCCAGCTGAACCGAACAACGTTCATAAATAAATGGATACTCCATCAGCTGCGGCATTCAAGAGTCGAGATCACACGTCTAAAATCTCTCCCTGAACTGCAAGGTCTAGCGGATAAGGGCTGGGATGCGACCAATATCAGTCGTCTTGCGCTTACGATGTGGTTTACGGATGATGCAGCTGTCCTGTCGCCTCCATCGACACCGACTGTTGGTTACTTTAGTGAAAATGATGTTGAGCCAGCGAAATGGGCTCGACAGAAACTCGACAATCCATTGGAAAGGTCTCGTCCAACCATTCGGAAATGCAATTCTGACCGCTATTTGCGCTCACATCCTCCTAGGCGGTTTCGTTCTTTGTCCGTCTAGCGCCTCGTCTTTTCAGTTTTCCTCGTAATGACTCAATTATTCGGTTTCTTTTATAGATTTTCTTCACATATACAGCAAAACACGGGGTTTGTATTTGCTGGATGCTGGACTTGAATGGAGGTTATGGTAAGCTTAGCGTGGGTTCTTCTAAGTTGCATTGGAATAAGGAAGTTGACCGTGTCATTTATTACGGAGTGATAGGATATCTACAATTTACTGTCTCTTGTCTACGATGGAATTAACAAGTGCACTGCATATGTCCATTTAATGTACCAAACATAAAACCTCCAAACTTTAAATACTCTTGGATCCCCGCATATTTCCCAAACGGGAATAGCCGCTTTCCCCGGATATGCCATGTGCACGAGGCATGCAGGACGATTCTGCACTATAAATCGCTACTTATTTCCTCAATTGGCAGACCTCGCATCGCTACTCGGCAAGAATGGTCAATTTATGCACAGATTATGCCTGTCATGTCCGCAAATACCTCCAATACAATCAATTCCCCACCCTCGGCGATCTCGCGGCGTTATCTTTACTGTATCAAGTATCTACCGAGGCTCGCGACATGAAACCAATTAAGTACGAGACAAAACAACCGAACCAAATATAACTAACTCATGGCGACCCCGGATCGTCTGATCGCTTTAGACACCGTTTAACCCCCTCTATTCTCTCTTCAAATTCAACGCCTTCATCATGAGTCCTTCACAACCCGTCATAGCATCCGCGGATACGGGTTCATTTACCCGCCCGGTTCCGCTGGAAAATACCTATACTTCCGATACCAGTCTCCAGCGAGCTCTTTCGTGTATGTCTGAATCTTATCAGCCTATCTACAGTCTATGTAACCCAATCTAATACGATTCACAGGGTACCTCCCCGCGTCAACCCTCCGCTCGATCGAGCCCCATCTCTCGAAACTAGGCGCCGAAGCTATTTCCCCGCGAATCAGAGAATGGAGCGCCGACGCGGAGCGAAATCAACCGTATGTTAAGAGTTATAATGTCTGGGGTGCGAAGTATGAAGTTGATAAGCTTGTTACGACCGAAGGGTGGAAACAGTTGGGGAAATGGGGTGCTAAGAATGGGTTCGTTGTTGGTTTAGGTATGGACGGATGGGTATGCTGATGATATGATAGGGTCGTTTCGTTGGGATATGATCCTGCCTATGGGGTTGATAGGAGGACTGTTCAGTATGCTGTGTATGTTTATCTTTTCTTTCCTTTGAATTGCCGGGTGTTGCTGATTGACTGGGTGGTAGGAACTATCTCTATAGTCCGTCGTCTGGGCTGTATTCGTGTCCGATTAGTATGAGCGATGGGGCTGCGTTTATTCTCTCGAAGAGACTTAAGGACCTCCCGGCTGATCATCTCCTACACGATGTGTTCAAAAGATTAACCTCTAACGGAGAGGATTATTGGACATCCGGTCAATGGATGACGGAAAGAGCTGGTGGCAGTGATGTGCAAAATACAGAAACCTGGGCTAGATACTCCCCTCTACCGCAAAGTGCCAAAACTTCCAACCGCATTGGTGAAGGCGACTACCTGCTTAGCGGATTCAAGTTCTTCTCTTCTGCCACCGACGCCGATGTCGCTCTGCTGCTTGCAAAGACCGAGTCCGGAAAGCTAAGCACGTTCATCGCTCCCCTGAGAAAAACAATCATCGGTGAAGACGGCAAGCCGAGGGAGGTAACCAATGGTGTCAGAATCCACCGACTAAAGAACAAACTCGGTACCAAGGAACTTCCCACCGCAGAACTGGAACTGAAAGATATGCGGGCACATCTGGTCGGCGAACTCGATCAAGGTATTCCTAACATCGCTCCTCTCCTCAACATCACCCGCGTCCAAACATTCCTCGGCTCTCTGAGTGGCTGGCGCCGGGCAATCAGCATTGCGAAGAGCTTCGCTAAGGCTAGAACCACCGTCGGCGAACCACTATGGCTAATCCCCATGCACCTGCGTCTCCTCGCCGATCTAGAAGTCAAGCACCGCGGCGCGATGGATCTCGCCTTCTTCACAATTGCAGTTATGGGACTTGTCGAAAACGACAATGCAACTCCTCAACATGCCCACCTCCCGAAAGACCGCACCGAAGCGAACGTCGTCTTCCGGGTCTTAACCGCCACCGCAAAAGCAGTCATCAGCAAGACTTCGATCTCAGGAATCCAAGAATGCCAGGAAGCCCTCGGCGGAGTCGGGTACATGGACGAGGCAGACGAGCCGGAATTCAACATCTCACGCATCCTTCGTAACACCCTCGTCAATTCTATCTGGGAGGGAACAACCAATATCCTCGCCAGCGAGCTTGTTCGTTTCTTGCTTAAGCGGGATCACCTCCATATCTTCAAGGGCTGGTTGGAGCGTACTATTTCTCTTATTCGAACCCCGACTCTGTCTTCTGCTTTGAAGAAGGCCTGGTCGTCGCTCCTGTCTAGGCTTCAAAAGAACGCCTCGCCTCACCTGCTGCTTGCGGATTCGCGTCGCGTTATGTTTACCCTATCCTGGATTCTGTCTGGGACTCTTTTGGCGTTGGATGCTAAGCGCGATGGTGATGGTGTTACTATGGAGATTGCTCGGAGGTGGATCTTGCTTGGTGAGGGTGGTGTTGGGGAGTTTGTCTATCGCGATATTGTCAATGCGTCTGAGGATTCTTCCTCGTCTGAGGACCATGTTCGTTGGGATTGTCGTATTGCCTGGGGAGTTGAGCTTCCTAATAGACAGGTAACAGGACACCGGTCTTTGCGGGCTGATTCGAAGCTTTGAGGTCTTTTTTGTTCATCCTGTCTAATACCATGCAAGTGCAAATTGTATATACATATAGCGATAAGTAAATACCATCCATCTTTTATAACCAACACCGCCCGTCCTACCCAAAACGACCATGCAACACCATATCCGTAAACGTATACCCTACCCAGAAAACCACACCAACCCT